>JAAMXY010003351.1:0-16004 GCA_019677205.1 Pinguiococcus pyrenoidosus
GCACTGGCTGTGCAGAAGATCGGAGAGAAGAAGCCCCTCCTTCGGGGGCTTTCAATTGGTCAAATCAGCGTGCTTCCTGCGGCACATCATCCGCGGGAGATCAGTCCCCGCGGCTCTGCTTTGGCTCGGCTCTGCTTGGCGCGGCCGAGCTTCCTATGCTTGGCGCGGCCGAGCTTCATGTGCCTGCGCTTCTTTGTCGCCACAGCCGTACTTGGTCGACGTGCCATCTTATCACGCGTACAAATGTATTCAAAAGCTCGTTCTGAGCAGAGCGTTCGCACGCTTTCTTGTGCGCGAGAAGCATGAGCTGCATGCCCAGAAGCGCGTCCTCTCGAATGCCCATGCAGTCCTGTATGCTCGCTTCGTAGGCCTCCCGGTAGACGTATCTGGACAGGCTCCGCTGAAGGGGCGACATGCGCAAGTGCAGCATGCTCGGCGGTGCCGTGGGCTCTTCCGCTGCGCTCTCTTGTGCTTGTCCTTGCTCTGCCGTCGCCGCTTCGTCCGCCCGGGCCAACCACGTTTCCTCCACGGCCAAGTGCTTCGCTCGTAGATACACGTCCTCATCTCCATTGACGACGCCTGAATCTAGCCATACCGTGAAGGCTACTCGCCTCGCCAGGGAGGGCATGACACGGTGGCAGATGGAATCTGACAAGAACAGCACCAGCCGATCGTGCAAAGGTGCAATGCAGATCGCATCCTCGGCGGGTTCGAGAAAAGGAAGCAGCAGGAGCTCTCCTCCGTGGCCGTCCTCCCAGTCCGGGTTCAGGTATACCAGCGCTGTCACCTTCCGCTTGTTTGGTGGCCCGGGATTATCGTAGTGCCAGGGAAAGCAGCCTCCGCTGCCCTCATTGAGCTGGAGCTTCACCACGATGTCCTCCCGAGTCTCTCCCAACGCCAGTGTAGGCACCTTCTCGTTCAAACGCGCCGCCATTTCCGTCGCTCCCTCCTCCCAAAGATCTCCTGCGATGGGAGCCGTCATGAGCTCTGCTGATGCCTCAAGCCCTAGCAGCCATCCGCCGCTCCCTGCACCTCACCCAGTGTTGCGCACGCCGCTCGCCTCTCCGCAGCGAAGAGATCCGCCTCGAAGATGAACGGCTTGACGTGTCGTTGGCTGCCAAACATGACGCAGTTCTCCTCCATGAGTCCCTGGATTCCATGTCCATGGCCCTGGTCACTGCCGCGGCCAATGGTGCGCGCGACGTGAAGGCAAAAGTTACCTCTTCGTGCACCTGCAAAACCTCCCGCCGCATCTGCATCGCTAGGCTGGGGCCAAAGGCGCCGTCGACAATGACATAACCTTTGCCCAAGGACTTGAGCATGCAATCCAGTCCACGGGCCTCGGTGTCTCAGCGGGAAATACCTTGAGTTACCAGCTCTTCGGCCCGATGGGCAGTGAGAATGCTGCTGAAAACCGCTTTCCAGTCCGGTTTCGCCGCCATGGTGCTGTTCTTCTCCACTTCTTCAAGCCCTCCTTTCTCTCACAGGCCTCTGGGAGCCTTGATGACCCTCCAACCAGCGACGCATCCTCCGCCTTCGCCCCCAAAGGCGCCAAAAACGCTGCCATGGTGCGAGTCAGCTGATCCTCCATATCGATTATCGATACGTCTATTGAAGAGTTATCGAAAAGGTCCACGAGGACATCACATGACCGACGACACATGCGACGGGCTTTGCAGCTCTGCTTCGTGCGTGTTGCCCCCCGGCCTTGAAGCTTCGGAGAGCGCAGGTTCAGTCGGAGACAGCTCAGGCGGTGCCAAGGAGGCCTCTCTTCCCCGTTCCGGTGCCAGCAAGGGCCGAAGTCCTGCTGTGCTCCTGGCCACGCATACGTCAGCGTGTTCTTGCAGGAGCCCCGCAGAAGCAGCTTGCAACATGAGCGGCAGGACGCCAGCGCCGGCCCTTCTGCTCGTGGCGGCAGCCAGCCTCTGCCTAGGAGGTACCGTAGAGGAGGCGGTACGAGGGCTGCGGCGCTCCGCGAAGCGAAGCCGCCTTGGCACGGCCGCTCACGAGGTGCATGGCTTGTGCTGCGATCCTAGGGGTCCAGGGCTCCCTCTTGACGCCGCAGGCTCTCACCAAGGCTGGTAGATCTGCGGCGCCTCGGCCGTCGGCCTTTGGAGGAAGGCCTTTCAAGCCAGAAGTCGAGCTGCGAGGCGGCAATGCGGCGGTCACGGCGGCCGCGTCGCACATCGAGAGCGCCACCGGCTTCAACCTCGGCGCTTTCAAGATCCTGCTCGTCTCGGTAGGTCCCCTGGGACGCGCTGCGCTACCCCATAAGGATGCGAGGCGGGGCGGCTGGTGACACGTCGTTTCTCGCAGGGCCTCACGCTGTTGAACATTGCGTGCTGGGCGACGCCGCTGTTGACGCTCAAGACGTTCCGGCGGGATTCGGCGTTCCTGACGCTTGGAAGCTGCTTCTCGGGCGGCGTATTCCTGGCCTTGAGCATGGGCCACTTGATCCCGGAGGCGATAGAGAACATCCATGAGCAGGGGATGCCCGCGTCTGTGGCGCTTTGGTGCGCGCTGGCGGGATACCTAGCGGTACTAGTGGTGGACAAGGTCGCCTTTGACACCCACTCGCTCGAACATGGCCATGCCCACGATCATAGTCCCGGCCACGATCACAGCGATGAGATTGTCCTGCAGACGAGCACAGCAACGCCGCCTTCAGGATCGGGAAGCTCGGTGATGGGCGCCTTTGTGCTGTTGGGTGCGCTCTGTGTGCACAGCCTCTTCGAGGCACTTGCGCTGGGGGTGTGCACGACGAAGACGGCTGCAACGATGCTGAGTGCGTCCATTGGCCTGCACCAGGTGCGTCACGACCCCGCCGGCCTACCGTGCAACCGCGGCGCCTGAGGGCTGTTTGCTCTCGTCTCGATGTTTTGGTGGATTCTGGCCTTTTGCTTCTTTGCCAGTGCTTTGTTGCTGATGCTTTTTGTACCTGTCGTTCTTCCTCGGTATAGCCCGCGGAGACGCTGGCCCTCCTAGTTGCGCTGCTTAAGAGCGGCATGGGCCGGAGGGCCGTTGTGGAGATGATGGCGCTCTTCACTTTGATCCAGCCCATTGGGTGCTCGCTGGGAATGATGGCGAAGAACCTTGACATGCCGTTCCTGGACTCCGCCTTGGCCGCTGTGGCGGCCGGGACCTTCATCTACGTGGGTGCAAACGAAGTGGTCGCGGAGGAGTTTGAAGGTAATGGGACGTGCTCGGTGGTGCAACTGCATCGTCTCGCCAACTCAGGCCGCTTGTGGCCCTCCCTTCCAGGCGTACCCGCTGGGCCGCGATGGAGGCGGTTCGGGAGCTTCATGGTTGGGATCGGGGCGATCGCCGGGCTGGCTTGGGCGACCGAGAGGTGGCATGGGCACGCGCATCACCACTAGCGAATGGGATAACGCACGTGGGAGCGAAGGAAGAACGAAACAGCACTTCTGCGCTTCCACCTGGTGGCCCGCGGAGCCGTGCATAGTGCGGCGTATTCGGCGCTACCGCACTGCTTCTCGCATTCCGGTTGTCCCCATTCCGGGTGTCCCCAAGGCCCGCTACGTCGTCATGTCATACACTTTCACCGCAAACTGCAGCACGATGGCCACCATGAGGATCGTTCCCAAGAGAATCGGACCCACGCGGTCCTCATAAGGCCCCGGATCCCGCCGGCGGATCATCGCCGCGCGGCGCTGGTAGATGAAGAGCGAGTATACGCTGAAGGCGATGGCCACCGGCAGCAGCAGCAGCCCGTAGACTTGGCTCCAGCCCTTGTGGTCTGCAAAGGCCACGATCGCGATGCTGATCGACGCCAGTGTTACGCTCATGTGCAGCCAGGCGAGAAAAGTCCTCTCGTTGCTGAAGAAAACCTGCGGGGGAAACGGTGAGCGACTCGGCCATTCCCGCGCCTTTCTCGCCAAGTTACCTTCGGCTCCACCTTCACCGGCACTTTGCGCAACTTGACCTCGTCGTGCGGCTCCAGGGGCCGCGGACGCCGCATTCTGAGGAAGCTGAAGAGCTGGCGGCGCTGCGGATTGGCAGACAGATGCTCGTGCACCGCCGCATCTTCCGCCTCTACATCCGCTGACGCCGTGGGCGCCACTCTGGGCAGGAAATAGAAGGCAGAGGAGCTCTGGCCGCCGAGCAGCGGCGTCTTCTCCTCCATAGACGCCTCCATATTCGCTGGAGACGGACGTTCCATTCGACGCCAAACAAAAGACGATTTCGAGGATTTTTCGCTTTAGAGCGGCGTGAGCGACGCCTTCTGATTGGACGAGCCGGGCTGAAGTTTACTGTGGTTCTGTCTTGTGGACAGAAGGCACTGAAGAAAATCGCATCCAATCAGAGATCCACATATGCAAACTGTTCGAGAACAGTTCTCTCCCAGGCTCGGACGTTATTCAATGTTTCCATTTTTTCTATAAATAAAATACAATATATGTGTTTTGCATGAAATTTTTGAAATGTACTATGCAAGCGTCGACGTGCCTGTTTTTCCCGCGTGAACCGAGTTCGGAAAAAGTCCGGCGTCATTGTCGGAATTTCGCCACCACCGCCGCATCTGCGCACGATTTTTGGTCCTCCCACTTCGTTGTGGAGGCGCTGACGCAGCAGACGTCAAACGCCACGGCGGAAATGTGCGCCTGACGGGCACAGCGCGCTGCTCGCACCACCGTCACAGGGCTTTTGGCGGGAACGCCGCCGCCGTAGAGCCTCGAACAAGGCTTGGACGCCGCCATTCTGGTTTTGAAGCTTTGGTTTTTATGATCTCGTGGTGCTAGCATGGCTTCCGAGGCGGCGATAAACGGCGGAAGCGCTGCGAGAGCGGCCGAAGGCGTCGAGAGGTGGAACACTGCAGCGCAGATGGACACTTCTTCCAGCGCACAGGCCTCCGAGAGTGTCCAACGTCCCCGGCCAGAGTCCTACGCGCAGCTGCTGAGCCAGCAGTACCGCCAGACGCCGCAGTCCCTCCCTTCGGTAGGTCTTTCTTGCAGGCGGAACATCCAAGGAGTCTGGGCTCTGACGGTCGGGGCGGGGAGAGGAAGCGGCCTGAGAAGCTTTCGGTTCAGAGGCGTGGTGGGAAGCATGCTTGAGATGCTTGAGATGCTGCTGCTGCTGATGCTGCTAGGATGAGAGCATTGCAGGGACGTCCTAAGTTGTGCAGGAAGTGTGAAAGTGGCAATGGGAGGGATGGTTCGCCTTGACACGACACTCCACCCTGCTTCCCTTTGTCCTTCTGGTTTGAATGCAATGCGAGGGGTCTGCAAGAAGGCACAATGGAAAGAAAGCACGAGGGGCCTAACCTCCCAACCTTTTACCCCCAGGTGTACAGTCCGGCCTATGCGCAGGCTGCCGCACGGCCATGGGCAAGCCAAGCGCGAGCAATGCAGAAGCCGCCGTACCTGCCCAACGTGCCCAACGTGCCCAACGTGCCCAACGTGCCCAACCTGTCGAGCTGGCATATGCAGCCGACCCAGACACGAATGCAGCGGACGAATAGTCTGTATGACGACTTGACAGACGGGTCGCTGTACTTCTCCCTGAAAAGCACCAAGCGCTTCGCGGTGCAGCCGATCGGGGGCGAGAGCAGCATGGGACGCGTGGCGAAGAGTATTCTGGCTCAGACAATGAAGAAGTGGAAGAAGAGCAGCTCCAAGCGCGACTTGGGCGGTGGGGATGTGGAGTATGTTTTCTCGATCCGTCGATACACGAACCTTCTGCAAGCCTTTGCCGCGGCCAAGCTGCGCTACGCCGAGCTGCCGGAAGAGGTTGTGAAGGCGATATCACTGGGACAGCCGCTGGGAGGGAAGGAGGGACGACAACTGAAGAAAGGAGAGAACCTCCGGTACGCTCACCTGGATCGATGAGGAGAAGGGCGCGCTCGCTTGGATGCGATGCTCACGTCTCTTGTCTCCGCAGGCAAAGCTTGAAGGACCTTGCGCCTCGAGTACCGGATCGACTCCTTCACCGTCTTGCAAATTTTCAGCTGGAGGGCGTCCGGTTCTGCTTGGAGGATCCGCGGAATGGCGTCGCGCTCATCGCCGATGATATGGGCTTGGGAAAGACGATCCAGGCAATTGCTTGCGCGAGTGCCTACAGCAACGAGTGGCCCTTGCTCGTCATCTGCCCGACCAGCGCAAAGTGGCACTGGAAGGACGAGATCTTGCGGTGGCTTGGGAAGCCGGCGCCTGTCAATGGCTTCCGTGATCGCCACGCAATGGAAGCCGATCGTGCGGCCGAAGCCGATCCGCCATTAGCAGGAAACGGGCCGTCGAACGAGGCGCAGTTGAAACCACAAGATGCTTCGGGCGTCCCGAAGGCCTCCGCCGGAGTGCTCGAGATGAATGGGAATGACCACCCCGACGGAAAGGCGATCGACAGCGGTGGGCTGCAGCTCGCACCAAGCGACGTTTTCGTGGCGGAGGGACGGAGCTGCGAGATCCCCAAGTGCCAGGTCTTGATACTCAGCTACACCCTGCTGGCCTCGGTAGTGGAGCGAATGGAGAATTTCGCGTTTAACGTTGTCATTGCAGACGAGTGCCACTTTTTGAAGAACCCCGACTCGAAGCGGAGCAAGGCCGCGCGGCCTCTGCTGTCGCGGGCGAGGAGACGGTTCCTCCTGAGCGGGACCCCCGCACTGAGTCGTCCCATGGAGATGTTCCCGCAGTTGGAGCTTCTCCGGCCAGATATCTGGAACGATCGCCGCGCGTTTGGGAAGCGCTACTGCACGACGAGGCGGAACGGCGTGCTCCAGGATACCAAGCTGGACGATATTGGGGGATTCCAGGGCAGTGGAAACCTGTCGGAGCTCCATGCGTGCCTCAAGGCCACGGTGATGCTTCGGCGGCGGAAACGAGTCATCCTGAAGCAGCTGCCGCCGAAGCGGCGCTTCATCACCAAGGTGCAGGCATCATGTCCGGCAATGCGGGTGCTTCTGCGGGAGTACATGGCGTATCTAAGGTGCGTTCAGCAAGGCGGCCGGGAGAAGCTCGCTTACCGTCTGACGAGCCGCACCCGCTCTTTTCTCTCCTTGCAGAGAATCGCCGAAGATGCTGGGGATGATGGCGCGACGGCAGCAGAAGATGAAGGAAAGGAAAGCGAGGGAGAAGCGGCGAAAGCTGAATCCCCCCGAGTCGGCCTCTGAGACCTGGTCCGGAGAAACGGGGGAAGACGCTCAGTGGCCGGCAGTTCACCATGAGAGCTGCACGTGCGACGTGGGCAGGCCCGCTTCTCAGACAGGGTCGCAGGGCGGTGCGCAGGCCATGAGCAACGGAAGTGCGATGTCGGAAGAGACTCCCAGCGAGCTCGATGTCTCGAGGCGACGCCTGATGGCCTTCTTCGCGGAGACCGCGAGAGCAAAACTTGATCGCATCGTCGAGCGGGTCGAAGCTTGCGTGGATGACAAGCTGGGCGGGAAGTTCCTCGTCTTCTCGCATCACAAGTTCGTGATCGACTTTGTTTCGAGGTTCCTGCGGAAGAAGATTGGGATGGACGCTTTCATCGTCTTGGATGGTCGGACGAATAGCCGGACAAGGCATTCGAACATTCAGAAGTTCCAGACGGATCCGCGCTGCAAGGTCGGACTGTTGAGCATCACGGC
The DNA here is from genome assembly GCA_019677205.1 of Pinguiococcus pyrenoidosus. Classification (NCBI taxonomy): domain Eukaryota; class Pinguiophyceae; order Pinguiochrysidales; family Pinguiochrysidaceae; genus Pinguiococcus; species Pinguiococcus pyrenoidosus. The sequence goes on from JAAMXY010003351.1 coordinate 7,580, forward strand.
TGCAGGCGTCGGCATCACGTTGACGAAGGCGACACATGTCATCTTTGCGGAGCTGTTCTGGACTCCGGGGGCGCTGCTGCAGGCAGAGGATCGAGCGCACCGGATTGGGCAGACGAGCGTCGTGCAGATCGAGTATCTGGTCTGCGAGGACAGCCTCGACGACGTCCTTTGGCCGCTGGTGCGTGGAAAGTGCCGGATGCTTGGGGAGATGATCGAGGGTGAAGACGCCGAGGACGATCTTGCCCACCAAGACCGCGCCGAGGATCAGGATGGCAACTCCCCTGCCCCGGACAGCGCGAAGGAAGCAGGCGACAATGTCGAGGTCATCGACGTCGATGCGAAACCGAGCGCGGCGGGGCACAGCGGCTCTGGTACTGGAGGTTTCGATGGCGTCCTGAAGGAGTTGGGCCGAGAGGCATTTGCGGAGGCCTTCAAGGCCTCTTCTGCTGGCGGCTCCTTCAAGGCCGACGGCGAAGCAGATCAAGAGGACGCTGCGGAAGAGTTCGAAGAAAGGTGCGGTCTTGCTGCTCTCTGGATGTGGGAATCGCTTGACAAACTAAGCAGTCGTTGCTCGACTCATCGCAGAATGGCCGAGATCGAAAGAGAGGAGGAAGAGAGCGCGGAGGACGAAGAGTCAGAAGTAGGCGACGAAGAGGAAGACAGCGACGACGACAGCCAAGTTGAGATCATCGGAAGCAGGATGGTGAGCGGCCCCTCCGCAGTAAACGGCCAGGTGCCGATGCACCGCAGCGCTTCCGCCTACGGCGGGCCGCATGCAGGGCAGTACGCGCATCCCCACATGGCAGCCTTGGCGGCTTGCGGTGGAGTTCGCGTGGCCCAGGCGATGCAGGGCGCAAGGAGCGAGCACGCTCTTCAACCACAGCCATTCCTGCCGCTGGCGAGCTCGGAGGCCTCGGGAAGTGCGTCCGCTGGAAAGCCTGTTGTCTTTGACTTGGTAGACGACGACGACGACGACGATGATGATGGTGATGATGGTGGTGATGGTAATGGTGATGATAATGATGATCAAGACTGAAAACTTGCTCAAAAGCGAAAAAGCGAATGAACGAATGAATTCGAACGAATGAACGAATGAATTCATGAGTTCAGTCTTATCAGGTGTCATGCCCACAAACTGATTTGAATTTTTGTCGTCTCAGCATGTGCATGTCTCACAAAGCTTGCCGCCGACACCTATGACATGCAAGCTGTCTAAAGAAAGAGCGCACGGTGCTGCGAGCCTGCCGCCGAGGGAAACGGTTTCCGACGCTTGGCTTTCCAAAAGCTCTGCTCGAAAGCGCTCTGCGTACGTTTGCTTGCTGCGCGAGCATGCTGACACGTGTTGCACGCTCTCCTTTCTCGTTTGGGCGCTCCCGCAAGTTGGATGGTCATGCTTGGCGCAGCAACTCACGAAAGCTTCTCCACCACATACGTCGACAGCAGGAGGTAAGACCCGGATCGCTTGGATCTCTTCGACATGCCGCTCTCCCATTTCTGTCTCGCCTTCTTCTTCTTGTGCTTCGTCTCATCCTGATGCTCATCTCGATTCTCATTCCCATTCTCATTCTCATTTTGATCCTCATTTTCGTTCTCATTCTCATTCTCATCCTCATCCTCATCCTCATCCTCATTGTCATCGCCAGCTCCCTCGTCCTCGTCCGCGCTGGCGTCCTCTTCATCCTTCGGGATCTCTCTCAAGCCCTTGGGCAGCCGCTTCGACGCCGCAAACTCTCCCCAGCTCTTGGCCTTCCCGGCGCTCGCCGCGCGGGAGCCCTTCTTGATCGGCGTCGGTCCCAGCTGCTCGTACCACCTCGGCGCCTGCAACACTCTCTCCAGGGACTTATTGGTGAGCGCCACGCCGAAGCGGCGTCGGAAGCGCAGCAGTTCGTCGTCTCGTCTACACCGATGTCTGTCCAACGCGGCGCGAAGCCGGTTCCACACGGCCTTGCGCGTGTCCTCCGGGGCTGTCCACAGCAGGTCCTTGGTCACGGAGGCGTCACTGAGGCTCGGAAGCCTCGCAAACAGCTCTAATTCCAGGCGAAGTCGCCGATTATCCCTCTTCTTCAGCGCTTTCGTCCACGGAGACAGCCTTTCCGCAGGTATGGAGCGCCACTTGGCGTGCGCCATGGCGCGACTCTCCTCCGCTGAGAAGCCGCGAGACTGGAGCATCTGCTCCATGCGCTTCGTCCAGATGGCGCGCGCGCCAGTGGGTCCTCTGGGGAGCTGTAGAGTAGGGAGCTTCACGACCATGTGCTTCTTCACCGGCGGATTTCTCGGTAGGAAGGGCCTCTCCCATTTGGACAGAAGCTCCGAAGCCATAGTGAGGCTGAGGAGGAGGCGTTGGCGGTGCGAAGCGCCTCTGACCAGAATTTGCGGCGCAAATCAACCGAAACTTGAATGGGAAAATGGCGGGAAACCCGGATCTCTTATCAGCTGATCTCCCTTTTCAATTTCCAACCGTGTTTCCAAACTTACCTTCAGCGAATCCGCCAACGGACGTCCACCAAACCCTTCAGCTGATGCCCTTCCGCATCCCGAATACACCCAAAATAACGATGAAGCTGGGGAAAGTAGTCCAATCGCCAGCAACCTCGGATGTCAGCTGACAAGTCAGGCCTGCGCTGGCGTTGCAGGAGAGGGCCCTCTCAACGCCCACGTGTTGCCTCTGCCTGGGATTTTCGGGATTCAACCTTGGCGGGGGTCCCCGAGGCCTCCCGTGGGTGCACCGGCCGCAGGATCCTCGGAGCCTTTTGCATCGCCCAGGAGGGCTGCAGGTGGTGCTTAGGTAAGCCGGAACAATTGGGAGGACCAGTTCCTCGAGGCATTGGGCCCCAGGAGAGCCTCTGGAGCGCGCGGCTCCAGCTTGAAATTCTGTGGGGGGTGACGGACCGAGATTCTGCAGGCAGAGGCTGTGTCGAGAATGGGGCCCGAGTGCAGCGGCTGAGGCCCGAAGGACTTGAACTTCCAGCGGTGGTCTGCCTGGCGGCGGAGGGAAATGTTCTTGCTTGGCGTTTGAAGGCGTCTGGTGACGGCGAAGGCACATGTCAGGCGCTTAGGCTTCAGATGCTTCTTCGTCGACTTACGAGGGGTCTCGCTTGCGGGACGATTGCAGGAAGCACCATGTTGTTCCAGCGCCTGGTGATGCCCTTCGTTGGTCTGGAGGTCGTGAGGGGCCTGAGCTTCTTGCCGCCTCTCAAGCCCAGCGGCGCGAGGAGCAACTCGAGCAAGGCGCCGTCAACCAAGTTCCCCGAGCCGCTGGTGGTGTGCGGGCCGAGCGGCGTGGGCAAAGGGACGCTGATCACCAGGCTGCTGCAGACCTACGACACCAAGTTCGGCTTGAGCACGTCGCATACGACGCGGAAGCCGCGTCCGGGCGAGCGGGACGGCTTTCACTACTTCTTTGTCACCGTGGAGGACTTCCAAGCGCAGTTGAAAGCGGGCGCCTTCATCGAGCATGCCGAGGTGCACGGCAACTTTTACGGCACGTCCGTGAATGCTGTCAAGATGGTGCGCAGCGCGAACCGCATCTGCATCCTCGACATCGACCGCCAAGGCGTGATGGCGATGCAGTCCTCCGAAGACGTGCACTCCTGGTCACCCAAGTACCTCTTCATCGCGCCGCCGAGCATGGAAGCGTTGAAGACGCGGCTCAAGAACAGAGCGACGGAGACGCCGGAAGACCTGGCGCGGCGCTTGGGCAACGCAGAGCGGGAGATGGCCTTTGGCACCCAGCCGGGGCGTTTTGACAAGGTTTTGGTCAACGATGACGTGGATGACGCCTTCAGGGAGCTGGAAGCCACTCTCCAGGACTGGTATCCGGACCTCTTTCCCGCGGACGTGACGGATCTGAAGAACTAGCAGCGCGCGCTGTGGAAGCGGCACAAGACGGATTCCGGAGCCGCCGCTGACCACTGCGTTTCCGGCCTGCCCGAGGAGCAATGGAGGACGTGTACGTAATGGCTAGGCCTCTCGGGCGGAAGGAGGCCAGACGACTGTCGATAAGGAGCGGGGAGCCCGAATCGCCCTCTGAGCAGGACTATTTTTTTTCCGAAGCTGTGCTTGTCGAGGGTGAAAGATGAGGGTGATATTGAGGATGAGGATGAGGGTGAGAATGAAGAGGAGGAACGCAGTCTTCAGTTTTGTGGTGGATGGGGAAGGCTTTGGCACTCGGGAACGTTGGTTTTGTGAAGGCTTTCTTCCCGAGGCCGGTCGAGCGTTCTGATAGGTTGCAAGGGAGCATGTCGTTCTTCTGCGTTGTGAAGCGATTCCGAGCACAGTGCCCGGTCGCCAACGCCTGCGAATCGTCAAGGATCGAAGACAGGCAACTTATGTTATGCAGGTGCTCCATTGTAACCAGGGCCTCCCCCGCGCCCGCGGCAGGAATCACCCCCGCAGCGATCGCACGATGCCGGGGCCAAAGATCTTCCGTTAAGATCGAGCGTCAAACGAAACCTCGGCATTCTCCACATTCGCATTCCAGCGATCCGCAGAGAACCAGCGCAAAAACCCTCCTGGAAGAAAGCGACAATCCTTTTACATACTGTATCTGCACTGCCCAGTGCAGCGTCAATGCTGGTAGCTGCGGTATGTCATGCTGCGCCCGTCTCGCTGATTTCGCCGTCCACCGCCGCCTCGGTGGTGGCCTTGCTTGGCACCCGAGTTCCTCTGCCCGCCGCGATTGAAGCCTTGGAAGGAAGGAAGGAAGAAACGAGGTCAGCGGCCTTCCCAAAACCCAGCGGCCTTCCCAAAACCTCTCGCGGCATCCCAAGACCCGCATGGCCTGCGACCTGCGGAAACCACTTTTCTGGCGTACCTTGAGCAGGCAAGAAGGGATTCGCGTTCACCTTGGGCTTCTCCCGAGGCCCTCCCGGAGCGTCTCCCTGGCCCATGGCGGCCCCCGTCCCGCCGAAGGCGCCGATGGCTGCTAGGGTGCGGTCGTACCGATTGCCGGTGTTGCCGCGATAGGCGGCGTTTGCTGTCGCATTCATCTGCGGCCGCGCGTTGCCAGCCGGGTGCCGCTGTCTCTGCTGGTTCCCATGATAGCCCACGCCGGGGCCACCACCTGCGGCCATCCCGGAGCCCTGGCCGGCCACGGGAGCGCCTCCTGCCGCGCCCATCCCCATGCCTGGGCCACTTCCTGGCATGCCCCCCGCCGAGGAGCCCGGGCCGCCCTGATGCGCGTTGGCCACGTAGGTCTCCCGCAAGGAGTCGCGCTGCTCGCTGTTGATCCACCCAATGGCCTCCATGAAGTTGATCGTGTCCTCCTTGCTTGCGACGATTCGCTTCTCTGATGACATCTCCCGGACGATCTGCGACTGCTGCACGCCTTTGACGCCACCCTCTGCGGGCCCCCGCTTGGCAAGGAAGGCCTGCGCCTCCTCCTGAGTCATGTACTTCAACTTCTTCTTGTCCTTGTTGCGCTTCCGATTGCGGTTGCTCACGTGGTAGATCTCCTCTAAGCTCTGCGGAATCGTGGCTCCCTCGTCGGCCGCCCCGTCCGTGGTTCCGTCTGCCTCCGCGCCGTCGTCGGCCTTCGCGACGTCTGTATCCATTTCCTCCTCCCCGGTGACGATGGAGCCAAGAACCGCTTCTAAGATGTTCTTGGTGTCGGTCTCAGCGGATTCCTCCAAGAAGTCGGCTACGCTCAAGCTAAAGAGCGGTTCTCTATTCAGGCCCTTCCGCACCGAGTCGGCCTTGGCCTCGTCGACGCCCTCCAGACGGGCCTCGTCGCCCAGTGCGAACCCGGACGCGGGCTTCAGGGAGGCCTCCGAGCCCGGCTTGGCGTCCTCCTCGACCTGGATCGACCAGCCAGCCTGGCTGTACAGCGCTGCCGTCCCCAGCACGGGACTGGGCTGGGCAACCCTCATGGTCGGGCTCGTCGTTCCGTCAAAGGACAGGCTCGTCTCGAAGCTCGGGCCGATGGGCGGGGGCGTGAACACGAACGGCGAGGTCGACGTGCGGAACCTGGTGAGCTCCGCGGTGTTGGCGGCGTTGAGGAGCGGCAGGGGCGTCGACGCCTGGGAAAACGCTTGGGATGATCGAGGCGGTCGAGCACCTGAAAGGATCTGCACTTCCTGCATCTCGTCGTCGAGCTCCGGGTCCGTCGGGCGCCTCCGAGGCGTCTTGAAGGTGCTCCGCAGGTCTTCGACGATGTCTCCCTCGTCCACGTCGTACTCACTGAGCACCGCGGCGATCTCGGCATCATTGCTGGTGGCCGCCGCGTTCAAGAGCCTCACCATGTGCTCCTTGTACGTCTCGACGAGCGTGGGAAGCGGAGAGAGTGCCCCCCGGAGGTCGCTCAGCTCGACATCCTCCATCATGTTCCCCTTCGAAGCTGCTTTGGCGCGGTTCTTCTCGAAGTACAGGCGGCTCAGTAGGAGCATGTTCGTCACGCTCAGCGTGTACCCCACGCTCTCATCCTCGTAGCGGGCGACAGCATCTCGCCAGTCCCACAGCGCCGCGAGGCACTTCTCCTGCAGGTCCCAGTCTAGTCTATCTGAAGGTGATTTGGGAGCGCTGCCTGCTGGCGGTCGAATCTTGCTCAGTACGCCCAGATACCCGCTCGCGTTGAAGCGTTCATGCTCATAGCGGCGCAGCGCGACCTCCTTGGAGGCTTCGAGGACCGCCTGGACAGCCGAAGCGGAGCCCTTCGCATGCAACTCAATGCGCAGCTGGGCGTAGATGTCCAACAGGTAGAACGTGTCTGAGAGAGCGTAGCGCATCATCTCTTCCGAGAGGGGCCGAACCCGCCAGTCGGCGAGCTGCATCTTCTTGTCCTTCTGGACGGCGCAGTGCTTCTCCAAAAGGTGCGCCAGGCTGTGGCTCTTGTAGGCAAGCTCCTGCGGATTCGCCAACGTTAGGGCCGCTCAGGTCCAGCAGCGCCCGCGCGGCACACAAGCGCGGCAGCCTTACCTTGGCGGCGATGGCGGTGTCGAAGTAGTTGACAAGGTAGAGGCCGGCGTCTCTCTGGAGCCAAATGACGTCGTGGTCAGCGCCGTGGAGCACCTTGACGAAGTTCTCATTCATGAAAAGCTTCCCGAGATGGGCGCTCACGCGCCCGCGCAGCGCCAGCATGTCAATGACGTAGTCCTGGGCTCTCGTGGAGAGCTGCATGATGCAGGTGAGCCCGCGGAAGGACCGGAAGCTGTGGTGCTCGAGGTCCACGGCGATCTCGACCGGCTGGCCCTCGGCTGCAAGGGCCAAGACTTCGTTCACCAGGGCCTCCAGGCCCTCTTCGGTCGTCACGAACTTCAGAGATACCAAGGCCGCCTCGAAGTCCGTCCTGCGCTTCCCGGACAGGGGCGGCTGCAGCTGCGCGGCAGCGTAGCCCAGGTGCATGATTTCCCTCTCGTACGGGTGCGCAAACTGAGCTAGGTCGCCCTCGGCCTCCAGCGGCATCAGCCGGTCGTCGGGAACTTGCGGCTTGAACACGGCGAAGCGCCCGTTGTCAACGCTCATGGGAGGGAACGTGAGCTGCGGCTTGGCGATATCCACCACGGAGTCCATCAGCTCCTCGTATCTCCGCTTCTGCTCGCGCGCAGCCGCGCCCAAAGCGGATAGCTGATCCCGCAACGTCTGCAGCTCTCCAGCGTTCTCCAGGTCAGCCTTTAGCAGCTCCTCCACCGTGGATTCGATCCGTTCGAAGATCTCCGGGTCGGACACGCTGGTCACATCGTCCACCGCAAACTCCGCCCCGGGGCCGACGTGCTGGAGGACCACCTTGACCAGGTTGTGGATACCCAGGCTGGGCCGGTCCGCATCGCTGGACGGACGAAGAGAGACACGGACCCCATTAGCCACTTTGGAAGATGCCGCAGAGGTGCCAAAGGCGCCAGCGCCTTCCGATACGCGATTCTTGGCTTCTCTTCCATGTCATCTCGGGAGGCTGCGAACGTCACTCTCACGTGGGAGCAAACGCGGAACTTCCGCATACAAACGCCACTAGCAGAAAACGCATGTGGAGCCCATCTGTGAACCCTCAAACTCTGCGAAAACGCCAAGCAGCTTTTTCCTCAACGGCCGGCGCATCTTCAGAGCGCCTCTCAAGGCTGCCCTAAGGGCGTTCTGAAGACGCCGTCGTCCACTTGCGATGGGACGGTCTCTCGGCACTTCCGCACAAACGAAACAAACGACGAAAAAGCGCATTTCAAGCGGAGAAAACCGACGCAGCGTACCTCTCCACCGCCGACGACGATACGATCCGGCCCATGAGGTCGGTAAACGATGCAGCGTCCTCCATGGCGGTGAGCGTCGGCGCAAATTCTAGACTTTAAATTTCAAACTAGCGCGCAAGAGGCAGTTTCAGTATCTCCGCGCCCCTCAACGCCACGCCGGGTTGCATCGCCGCCTGCAGCCTCTTCCTTGCGAGTGGATTCTGGAAAACGCGCTTCGAACGGAGCGCGCGGGCGGCGTGGCGCGGATCCCA
>JAAMXY010003362.1:0-10750 GCA_019677205.1 Pinguiococcus pyrenoidosus
GTGATTTCCCCTTAATTTTTCCTCAGGAGGCCATTTCGGAGTCCAGGAAATGGCCACAGGCCAGTCTCCCGGAAACCGGACAGAGACTAGCGTTTGTGCCTACAAGAACTGGAGAGGCACGAGAAGAAACAGACAGACGAAAGCTTTGCGTTGTGCGGCCCTTCGAGACTTATGGGGGAGATTCTGCTGTTCTACAGCACGTTGGCGCTGCTGTGGCCAGTGGCGCTGGTTGTGCTTGTGGCCCTGTGCGTATATCACTTTCAAGGCGTGAGCTACAAGGCGCAGCTGTTTGCGCAGGCCGCGCTGTACTTGGTGAAGAGCAAAGACAAAAAGTGGAGGAAGACGGCGGATCCGGGAGTCCATCTGGCGCTGTTTCGTGGAAACGGCGTTCAGAGGAAAACCATAATCTTCGTGAGACACGGAGAGTCCACTTGGAATGAAACTTTCAACAAAGGTCTGTAGCCATATGTGTGATTCTTCTGGAGAGAGAGAGAGAGAGAGAGAGAGAGAGAGAGAGAGAGAGAGAGAGAGAGAGAGAGAGAGAGAGAGAGAGAGAGAGAGAGAGAGAGAGAGAGAGAGAGAGAGAGAGAGAGAGAGAGAGAGAGAGACGCTCTATGAACTGCGCTGGTCTTCTTCCATAGTCCCTTTGGCCCGGGCTCACGGAAGTCTTTGTCCTCTTTCCCAGGAAAACACCGTAGCGCGTTGAAATTTGCACTTGGCTTCTTTCCCGGCCTCGTGAAAGCCTTCCTCGTGGAGTTCTATCTCTTCGTGACCGGCCAATTTGACTCGTGGTTTCTCGACTCGCCCCTCAACAGCCTTGGCCATCACCAGGCGCAGGAGCTGGCGGCCTTCCTGGCCAAGCCCCCCGCGACTCCGAGGGAGAATGCAGTGGTTGCGCTTTTGCTCGGAGAGGCCGGCCGGAGCACGCTGGTCAGCAGCAACCTGCGACGCGCTGTGAGCACGGTTGTCATTGCGTTCCAGGAGCGACTCAAGCGGAATCCCGACGAGCAGATCACCATCCTGCCGTCTCTGCAGGAGATCTCCATCAACCCGGACACGATGAGCATCACGCCCGCCTACCAGCCCCTGGCGGTGCCCTTCACGGACAAGGTGTCGGATGCGGCGGACTTCGAGAGGGTGTACGCGACGCAGCTGGACGTCTCCCAAAGCGCCGGGAACAAGTCGGAGAAGAGCAATGGGCTCAAGAGGATGCTGGAGTTCTCCGATTGGGTCTTCGAGAAGGACCGGGGCGCCGTCATCGTCGGAGGCCACTCCTTGTGGTTTCGGTCGTTCTTCCAAGAGTTCTTGCCCAGGGAGGTGGAGCACACCTGCAAGAAGAAGAAGATGGCCAACGGCGGCGCCATGGCATTCACCCTCGCCCGCATTGACGGGAAAGAGGTAGGCTCGATGGTGAATCCTTCATCGTTGCGTGGTCCTTTCGAGGCGGTTTTGGCTGCCTTCCTTTCTCATCGAGGCGCTAACATCACGAAACCGATTGATGCTTGTCGTCATCTATTTGTCAGGGCCCAACCTACTTGATCGAGCCGGAGTCTATTCAAATGATCTATGGAGGCTACGCTTGAGCGCTACCGAGCTCAGGCTGGCCGTCGCAGCGAGTTGTCGATGGCGGGAGGCGGATGGCGCGTAGCTCGGGCCTAGGCCTCGAGACCCAGCACCTTCCGCAGGGCCGGGTTCTGAAAGATCTGCGTCCGGCAAGAGAGCAAGCTGCGCTTCGCAGATGACCGCTCGAGGAAGGCCTCCGCAGGAGAAGAAGGTCCTTGGTCCTCGGGCGCCTGGCTCCTAAAGAGAGCAGCATCGCTCCTTGCCGCGGTCTCCCTGCCTGCCATTGCATCTTCACATGCCTCCGTGTGCCTTGCGAGCAGCTTCATCGCACACTCCGAGTTGCGAAGCGCTTCACGGAAGTTGCTCGACTGGCAAGCAATTGGGGCCGCCGCTGAATTGGGGCTACTGAGAGCCAGCGCGTTGAGCGAAAACCTCGGACAGGTCGTGGGAGGCATGCCGCTAGTTCTAGTTCTGCTGCTGCTGCTGCTGCTGCTGCTGCTGCTGCTCTTGCGTCTGCCGCCGCCGCTGCCAGCTGTCGTTTCTATATGTGTTGCAGCCAGCTCTACCTCTTGGGCTTGCAGGCTGAGCTCGACCTGAAAGTCGTGCAGCGACCATCCTGCCTTCTGCATTTCCATCGCCGCCGCGCGCATCGCCTTCTGGTCGCGCTTCAGGTGCTCCCGCTCGGCGGCGAGCGCACAAGACTCCTGCTGATACTGGTTCTCGAGCGCCAGGGCGTTCCGCTCTCGCTTCTTCGCATCTTCGAGCCTGTGACATGTATGTAGACCGAGTTGATCATTGACCAGATGATCAGCATGACAAGAAGACGGGGAAGGGGGATGTTCCCAGTAAGGACAGGGACGAGACACAGCGTTGCCCTACTCTGAGAAAGGTACCTGATGGATGTTTGCTTGCTGAGCATCTCGGATTGCTCCGCTTCCTTCTTCAGGTCCATCGCTTGCTTCGCGGCGCCCGCCCGTTTCGCCTCGACTTCTTTTAAGCGCGGTTCCATCAAGGACAATTGCACCTCGAAGCAGGTTCTTGCGTGCTGCAACTGCGCGCGCTCCTCGCTCAAGGTCTCGAAGTCCGCGGCTAGCCTGGTGCGTTCCGCCAGGATCTCCGCGTCTTTGGCAGCCTTGTATCGGTCGGTCTCCTCGCGAGCTTCGCGGGCAGCGCTTCTCGCCGCGTGAAGTTCCTGACGCACAGCGGCGAGCGAAGCCGCGCTGTCCTCCGCCTTCTTCTCTGCGAGCATCTCCTGCTGCCGAAGCCGAAGGGCGTGCTCCTCCCGGCTCCTTTCCTCCTGCGCCTGCAGACTCATCTCACGATCCTCGAGCCTTCTCTCCCACCGCTGAAGAGCCTCCTTCTCTTCCGCGAGGCGCTGCTCCGCGCCAGCAGGTAGCTCCCTTCTCGCATGTTCCAAGCGCTTTTCAAGCTCCTCCTGCGCAGCCTGCAGGACTCCATTCTCCAGCCGCAGGCCCTCCAGCTCTTTCCCCTTCGCTTCCAGCTCCCCTTGCAGCTTGCTCACTTCCTCGCACTTGCCCTCCATCCGCTCTTTCATCGCTTCGAACTCCGACCGGAGGCTGGAAAAGTCCTTCACCACTCCCGCCCGAGCAGCCTGTGCGGCTTCGAGGAGCGCATTGGTGGCCTGCACCCTGGCGCCGGCGTTCTCATTCGCTTCCGTCAGCTCGCGAACTCGATCCGCAAGAACGCTGGCCCTTGCCTCTGCCGCGCGAAGCTTCGTGACGTGCTCCGCCCGTCTCTTCTCCGCCCTCTGCCGCTTATCGATCGCGTCCTTTGCTGCCCGAAGTGTCCTTTTCTGCGCCGCGAGACGAGCTCGCAGAAGGCCTTTCTCCACCGCTTCAAAGTTCCTCTCGACGCTTGCCCTCCTCTTTAGCAGCTTCCTCTTCGCTGCCCGTTGGCCTTCCGTTCGGTCCTGCCCAGCCCCAGCTTCGGTGACCTCTGCAGTGGCAACTTCCAGCATAGCATCGAGCTCCTCGCGAAGGTCTAGCAGCGCTTTCGGGAAGTCCTCCGCAGGCTGCCAAGCAAGTTCCAGCCGATGCGTCCCTGGCCTCGACCTTGACGGACTCAGGGAAGTCTCCAGCATGTCGGGTGTCCCCCGTAGACTTGGGCGAAGCCCCTCGCGAGGACTCACGTGACTCCGATCCGTCCATGCGAGGGGGCTCTCTCCTCTCGGACCAGCGCCGTTTGGAGAGTCGGCCTCGAAGTCCTCTGAATACGCGGAGGACGTCTCCTCGCTGGGTCTGCGCACCAAGCGCCGCGTCTGTCTGGCGCCCAGAGAGCCTCTGCGGCTAGGACGCTTGTGAAACGTCACATCCTTACTGAAAGAAACTCGGGAGTCATCAAAGTCATCCGAGTACTCATCTCCCACTTCCTCTTCTTCTGTGCCTCGCGCGGCTTCTCGTCGTGCTTTTGGACTCGGAGCTTCTCGTCGCTGTGTGCGCTGCAGACTGGCCACTACGCGTCGCCCAGTGACAGGCTCGTGAAAGAGGTTTGGAGAGGGAGGCTCCGACCGCAGTGGCGCAGAGGCCGAGTCGAAGTCCTCTGAATAGGAATTCCCCTCGGACACCTCGAACTCCAGTGTCACGGCACTGACTTCACTCGCTTCGTCAACTTCCGCCATTCCTCATTCACCCTCTTTCCCTTTCCCTTTCCCTCCGCTCTTCGCGCCTCGGTGGAGGGCCTTTTCAGAGGAGGCGAGAGAAGCGAAGAGGTCGAAAGCCCTGCTGAAGAGCCTGGGATGATTTCAAACGGTCCGCAAGCTTCACGGTCAGCTGACTGGCTGGGTGCGATGGATGGACAGATTCAATACAACGATCACAGGCGCGAACATGATGGAAGCAGCTTGTACTACTTCTACAACGACGAAGCCTACCGTGTCCAACTACAGGGTTAGGGTGGAAGGCTTCGAGTCGTAAGGTATGACCAAGAAAATCCGCGCTACGCCGGTCTCCAAGAAGATTAAGATCGTTGCTTCTTCAGGCTTGCTCCTGTTGTTGTCGTCAGTCCAACCACCCACTGCGACAACATTGCCAAGATCAACGCCGTCGTGGCGCAGTACGAAGCTAAAATCTCTCCTAGGATTGTGAGACACAAAAGCAGGTTTGACTGTCCGTCTGATACTCGGTCTGAAAAGTCTGCAGCCCCTGCGGACACAAACTACAAGATCCTTTCAAACGATAGCATCATCCAAGGAGCACCGCTACTAGCAGCAGCAGAGTATTCCCAGCTTTCCAGAGGGAAGAGGGTGCTCATAGATTTGTTTATTCACTCACTGAGTTGGTCGTTCCTCTGCTTATCTACCCAACACGCGCACGTCGGAACGCCATAGGTCTTTCGCGATTTGTAAAAGGGCCATCACAAAGTTGTTGAATGTGCCTGCGCAGCAGTGCTGCGCTTCCTCAACGCTTCCAAGCTGTTCGAGGAGAAAGGCTTCGGCCAGGTGCCCATCTGGGCATTTATCTCAGAGGTAACTATCAGTCGCGGCCGCGAAGAAGCGTCGTTGACAAGGTCCGCGGTGGATGACGTTGTTCGGTGCCGCAGGATTTATTTTATTTATTTTATTTTTTTTGCAGCTGGACGGTATTGCGGATTCCAGCATCCCTACGGAGGGGTACGTCGACGATGGAGAAGCGCACTAGGCGAGCTTGGAAGGCCTGCTAGCGCGAACCAAAAGCCTCGAGGTGACGACGGCGATGGGAAGAAGACTTCGAGAAGAAGACTTCGAGAAGAAGACTTCGAGAAGAAGACTTCGAGAAGAAGACCTGGAGAAGAAGGCTGCGAGGGGGACGACTGCCAGGCACGGGGTGCGAACCGCTACTGACTGTCATTATTTTGTGTGCCCTACTCGACACCTTATGGCTCCTTCGTAGTGTGGATTGGGTCCACCTCCGCGGCCAAATGCGCCTTGCCGCTTCGCTTCGTCTGAGAAACGGCCAGCGCAAGGGTTTGCAGAATATGAGCCGTGAACCCCTCCTACTGCGTCAGGCGCATCCAGCTTCACTTTCTAGCCTTTACCATGCACGTGACTTCGGGAACTGGAACGAGGCAGTGAATCGCCACGTCTATGAGCTTCATGAGGCTCGCAACGAGCAACAGAATTGCCGACGGGCCGAGTCTGTACGAGAACTCGGACTCGACTTCCAACCCTGTCGACAGCTCGAGGTGCTAGTGAGCAAACAATTCCCTGCCAGAATGAAGCAAGCACACCTCTGCACTCTTACCGTCTACGACGGTCACACCCTCGTCGGGGAAGTTTTCGCCACATGCTTGGGTGTACGTGAGGACAGATATGATCCCTGAAATGCAGCCGACCGTGCCCGTCACGATGCCAAAGAGGCGCTGACAATTGACGTCCCCTGCGCGTGCCCCCCCCGCCCCAGTTAGACGCGCTCGCTTGAGAGGAGAGGCTTCTCTCCCTCGCACGAACCATCGAGGTGACTCCGCTGGATGTCTGTCGCAAGTTGTGGAATGGCGGTAACGAAAGACAGAATGGCCACCGAGAACGTCCCTTCCGCCGCGTCCTGCAGATGCGAAAGGAATCAAGATTGATGCAGAAGAAGTTCTTCGAGGGGATCCTCTCCGTGAGGGCTGTTTGCAGTACGTACTCGGCACTCGTCGCAGTTGTCGAAGTAATCGTCGTTGCAGTACTCGGAGTCGTCCCAGTCGATGAAGAACGTATCTGTGCACAGAAAGCGTGGCATGAGCGGACATCCTGCAATCCTCCACGGAGCTATCCTCCACAAGGGCTTGGCGGTTCTGCCCCGGCGCTTGCGGGGAGCCAGGTCAGCTTGAATCGTCGCCAAAATGGAAAGGACGCCCAAGCAGCCTCTTCGTGGACGGGGTGACGGGCGCGAGCCTTACCTTCGTTGGTTTCGAAGACGACCCCATTGGGAGACACGTATCCGTCCCACATCACGCCCGTCCGCACGTCGCCAGATGATGTGTTTGTCAGCTGTTTTCCAAAACCGACCTCGTGAGAATCCGTTCTGCTCTCAGCATCCTGTCCGGCGGCCCTCGAACCTTGCTCTCAACTTCGAACGTCGACCAGGCCGTTGCGATGATCACATCCTCGTCCGTGCTTAGGCTTATGACGGGTATCAGCTGGCGGCAGAGTTTGGAAGGTCAATCGTTGGGAAGGTTAATCGTTGGGAAGATGCATCTGCCGAGGCGCTTCGATGTGACTTCCGCACCTGCATGACCAGCGCCACGAAGGACAAGAATGCTGCAGTAAGCATCATCCGCGCACGCAACGGCTGCTTCTCATACTTCTTGTATCCGCAGCGCCCGATGCATCTGCAATGCAATTGTCATGGCTCGTGCTTCGGGCATCTCGGTGTGCGAAGTTCTTTCGCGGCTTCTCAGGCTCGGCTTCTCTCTGCTTTCGAGTCGCGACATCTCTCGCGACAAAATCGGTCCTGTCCTGCCGCAGCCTTCCGCACCTGCAGCACGGTTGATTCTCTGCCACGGCAACGAAGCAGCCGCACTCGAAGCAAGGGGGCAGCGGCAAAAGGATTCCGTCGTCGCAGACGCCCATGGCCCTTCTTGGGCTGTCGCGTCCGGCCGATCCTGCGAGAGCCCTCGACGGGTTCTAAGAAGAGAAAGACGATGGGAGACGGCGGAGAACGGCAGCTCTCGGGGCCTCGATCGGCTAGAGAAAGATGGCGCAGGACACCACGGACACGTGTGCTGGCAAGAATCAACGTTGGTGAAAGATGTGGAATCAAGGGGACATGATATCTTGTGTTTTCAAAAGTATCATGCTGTATATTTGGTATCCAAACTTTCAAAACAAACAATTCCAACGGCTGCTCTATCCCCCTGTTTTAAAGACATTCCTCCTGTTTGGCCGGAATTCCGAACCGAAATTCCGAACCGTGCTGGGCTGGTTGTGACATGACGGACATGTTCTCAAAAGAAGAGATCTTGAAAAGTATACAAAAATGGAACAAGCATCTCGAACGGTATACCAAATCTTGAAAAATATACACAATCTTCATTCATGTCTCGAACAGTAGACATCTTATCTTGATCAGTAGGCACTTCGCCGTCTGCGTCTTGAAAAGTAGGCGGACGGCGACTGCGACGCCGGAGGGCGGCCACTGGTTCCCTCCAAGACGACATCGCTCAATGGCTCGGGTACGGCAAACCATATCCAGTCGGCAACCCCCGACCAAAAAGCCGCGCCGCCGCAAAGAGCGTCCTCCGCAAATGAGAAACCCGCCGACAAAGCGAAAGCCGAGAGAAGACTCCCCTCCTCGCGTTCTGGAAGAGGAAGACTCCTGGGGACCCGAGGAGAGCAAGCGGAAAGATGGCAACCTCTTGTGGAAGCTGGAGTTCGATGCGATGCCGCAGCTTCCAGAGGTTGGAGATGCCTTTGAGTCCCTCACGCATCTACGTGAGCATATCAAGGTCTGCCACGTCGCCTGGAGACGCAGCTACAGGCATCCGGCGAATGGAACGAACACCGCAAGACGATTCGTGGTGTCATGCACAGTGGACGACTGCGGATTCTTCCTCAAGTGCGCTCACAGCAAGAGCGCTGATGGAATGGTCGTCAAACAGGCATGCGCGCACACCTGTCGGCCGGAAGATCACAAACGCGGCTACGAACACGTAACGGCCGACGTGCTCGTTAGATACTTTCGCGATGATATCCTGCAATTCGAGTCTTCGAGGACGAATCTTCGCGACTTCCGGGCATTTATGGTCGAGCAGTATGGGCTAGACCCACAAAAAAACATCACTCATAGGGCGATGAAGTTGGTTAGAGAGGAGAAAGCCGAGAGCAGTTATTGCTACCTGCGCGCTTGGCTAGACTCTTTGTCTCGCGACTTTCTGTACGACGTCAAGCAAGAGTGGGCACGGACTGCGTCAGGGAAAAGCCGCTTTCAACGGGTCTATGTTGGGGGTGGGAGCCTAGCAGACTGTGCGAGATGCGCACGTCCTGTGTACAGTGTCGACGGGGCGCACCTCAGTGGAGAACAGACTCACGGCGGAACGCTTCTGATATTCTCAGGGTACGGGCCTTCATCCGCCAGGCGGGTATGCATACTCGCGTTCGCGGTCGTCCCATCAGAAACATGCGAGGAAATGACCTGGTTTCTGCGCAACGTGAGGGACTCGATTCCCTCTCTGGCGCAAGAAGAGTTTCTTCTAGTGTCAGACAGGGGAAGTGGTCTTGTTAAGGAGATCGCAGACGGGGTTTTCCCCAATGCACAGTGGCGACCTTGCGCCGAGCACCTGGTGCGAAATGTCAGGGCCCACTACGGGAAGCATTTCTTGCCGTCCGAGATGAGCGATGCATTCCGCAGGATGGTGAAGACGCTGGACACCGTCGAGTTCCGGTCACTCTTTGATCACTTCTTGGAGGCGTCTCTAACGCATGAGAAAGGCTGTCTCTTTACGCTGGCAGCAGGGGACTCGATGAATCCTTACGAGAAGGACATCAAAGGGTACTTGCCTCACCCTAGCGCCTTCTGCAACATATTTTTCAAGGTCCCATGTCACGGAGTGATCACGTCGAACTCGACGGAGATCGCAAACGGCGTGGCGAAAGCGATAGGTGCGAGGAGGGCAGAGGTGATGGAGCTAGTCGAAGCCCTTCTAGCCTGGAACATGGAAAAGAAGGCAATGGTGAGTCCCGTACGATCGTAAATCAGCGTCGCCATTGGTAACCTACGCGTCGTATGCAGGTCCGTGAAGAGTACGAAGAATTCGAGAGGAGCCTTGGGAGTCAACTCCCCCCGCCGTCCACGTATGAGTCGCTGACTCTTCCGTGGGCAAGAGAGCTGGCTGCCCGTGGATCAAAAAGCAGGCAGTACATAGCCGTTGTGGATAGCGGCTTGGCTGGCCAAGTACTTGTCTCCAGCACAGTCAGCCTTGGAAAGTCGTACGATGTGAACGTTCTTCAGAATTCGTGCCAATGTGCGAAGTTCCTGCTGGATCGAGTTCCATGTGTCCATCTCCTCTGTGCTCGCTCTGCTTGGAGGGATCAAGCGGACGCGGTGTCGAAGCCGGCGCCGCCTCTTTCCTTTCCAAGGTACTGTACGAAGGAGGCCTACGACGTCTTCGTCGGTGGATCTGGCAAGTCGAACTCCTTTCCAGGCACCGCAAGGGAAACGTTTGGTCCTGCTGACTATGCCCCAGACGATTGTGGGCCAGAAGGTGCTTGGATGAATCTCACGGAAAGGCTCCGCCGCGCGGGAAGACGGCCAACAAAGCGATTCAAGAGCAAGGGCGAAGTTGGTGGTCATGCTGCGATGCCGCCCGGACTCAAAGAATCAGTGAGAGGCATATCTAGACGACGAAAAAGCGAGTTTAAGGTAAGTCAAAAGCCAAGAGGTTGGGCGAAAAGCGCCCTGCGCGAGCCCCGTCAGGCGCCTCGAATCACTCGCGATACGCCGGCGAAGCGAACAAGTCGCCGAGTCAGAACCACAGCGCCATCTCAGGAGAGTTGCAGCTCAATGGTGATGGCCATCAAAACGGTGCCAAGTTCATCCGCGTCATTCTCTGCCGAGCTCATACGGTTCTTAGACCGCATGAAGATGAAGATAGCTCCAGTCCCCGCCGACGGGAACTGCGGATTTCATGCAGTCGCGGCAGGAATCGGAGGAATGACAACTCAGAAAATCGTTCGGGAAGTCACTGCGAGAGAGATTGCGAACAGTATCGTCGGAATCCCGCCCGAAACGCTTCGGCACTACATTCACGGGGACTCGCCTCTGCACAAGTGTGAAAAGCTGCTAGAAACATGTACAACGCCGGGCGCATGGGCATCGTCCGATCATCTCAAGTTCGCAGCCCTCGGTTTCCGGCGAAACATCGTATATGTAGTCCGAGGTAGCCTGAGGGGAGAGATTGTGTATGGCACAAGCTGGAACAAGCGCAACGCACTGTTCCAGTTGCCAACTTGTGATGATCTATCTCCATCGATAGACTTCGGAGTCTATCATGATGGGGCGGCTCACTTTCAGGCCATCATCTTTAAAGACAAGGTGGGTCAGATGACCGAAATCTCCAAGGCAAATGGCTTCGCAGTAGCCTCAGCAGAAGCAAAGAGCGACGACGGCTTCGCAGTAGCCTCAGCAGAAGCAAAGAGCGACGACGGCTTCGCAGAGTCGGCGGTGGGAGCAAGGAGCGACGACGGCTTCGCAGAGTCGGCGGTGGGAGC
>JAAMXY010003464.1:8370-34520 GCA_019677205.1 Pinguiococcus pyrenoidosus
TGATCCGTTTTCTGCGAGCGCCCCTACGAGAGGCCCTTCTCCGCGGCAACAAGAAGATCCGTTCGGTGCAGCAGCCCTCCCGCAGTCGCCCGCGGTGTTCACCGCTCCCACTCCGATTCTGAATCCGACGGCTCTCGCGCAGTCGCAGTCCCAGCCGGCCGCACGCGCGGCAAGGGGGCCGCTAATGGGCGGACAAGCATCAAACGCCACCCGATCCATGCCGGGCGGACGTGCGGCTGGAATCCCAAGCTTCGGAATGGCCCAGCAGTTCCCGCGCGGAAACGCCATGGGAATGGGATCAGGAGGACTTAGCAACCCGTCGTCGATGGGTGGATACAGGCAGCCGTTCCAAGCGCAGCAACAAGCAGGCATGGCGGGCGCACGGCCGACGGCTCAGGCTCGAGGTGGTTTGCCGTATCAAGGCCACCGCGGAGCTCAGCAAGCAACGGACCCGTTCGCAAACCTCGCCATGAACATGCAAAGTCCGCGCAAGTAGCTCTGCGGCAGGAAATGAAAACAAAACGTCCTAGAAATATGCTCAAAGTTGATGAAGAAAAGCATTGCTTCATGCCTGGTCGAGCTGTGCCTCTTCAGCGTTCCCGTGAGGTCCACGGTCAGAGCGGTCTCTTGCTTGCTTCTCTGAAGCTTCTCCATCGCTAGCTGCATCGGTGCTGCCCGTCTCTGCTTCAGATCCTCTTTGCCCCTTGACGCTCGCGACGCCGTTTTCCCCACGCTCTTTGGAAGAGGCCTCGCTACTTCTGACAGTCTCCGAGCCGACCTCCGACGTTTCTGGTGCTCCATCGCCTTCCAGTTGCTTGCGAATGCGCTCCATAAAGGATCCATCGTTGACAATGTCTGGCTGTTCGTCCATGGGGATATACGTGAAGCTTCGAGCACGTTTCTCGAGATCCTTTGCATCCCCCGCAGCTGCTGGGACCGCAGCTTCAGCGCTCTCCATCTTCCTTCGCTTCTCCTTCCGCCTTTTGCGCTTCGCAGATCTTTTGGATGTTTTCTCCTCTTCACGTTCTAGCTGCGCCAGCTTTCGCTTGTAGAAGTCCGTGGCGATGCGCTGTCGTTCAGCCTCTTCGTCCATCTTAGCTAGCCGGTCGAGCTCCGCTCTTCTCGTGTGACGATAATGATGGAACTCACTAGGGAGGTCGAGTATCAGCCGTTTCAGAATATCCGCATCATACTTTACCCGAGAGCCGAAGTTGGCAAGACGCCTTACCTGCTTCCGGCGCCCGCGCAGCTGCCCATGACGTTCATAACCTTCTCCGGCCTTGCCGCCCCAGCCTTCTGACCAGCATCCCCGCCTCCCTTGGCCTGCGCGTAGCTCAGCTGCGGGTTCTTCGCATTCTGGTCGTGAAAAGTCTCTCCACTCGAGTAGCGCCCCATGTCTACCGCTTGGAGTCCAGTTTAAGCGATGGTTCGCATGCGGCGCGCCCACCCCCTTTCTTCTTCGAGAGTCGAGCTCCTTCTGTCACATTTGTGCTCCGCTTCGATCGAAATGAGGGGCGTTCAGGATCGATCGCTCATGTTCCGGCCTCGGACCAATCCCGGACTTGTACAAGCTGTGATGGAAATGTAACGCATTGGTCCTGACTACGACGCAGAACCCTCACGTCCCTTTTCTCGCCGGTCAATCGTTGAGGCGCTCAGTCCCACGCGGTGCGAAGCAGGAGCCGAGTGCAGAGAGAAATTTCGGTCGCTAGAACGTCACTTGTTGAAGGGAGAGGGAAGGCCTCCCGTATGCCCACTGGCCGGACTCAAGCATGACGACAACACAGCAGGCGTATGCCTTTTCAAGCGTTCCACAAGTAAGGATGCTGCTGCTCCGCAAGATGCAGGATAGAGCGGCTAAACCCTCGCTGATAGGCAGTACAAGCCCGTAAAAAACGACCAAAGTATCGCCAGGGCGCGCGAGGTGCAGCTTCTCTGTGGGCGGATCGGAGAGTGCAAGCCGCATCGCTGCCGGGGTATGTAAACGTGCATCTCGGGGACAGTAGTGTAGAAACTGACGGCCCGTGCAGCAGCTCGCCCGACGATCAGTTGCTGGATCTAGATCTTGAGCCTCTGGAGAGCGAGTATGAGATCATCGATGCTGGAGATGATCTTGAGGAGCCGGAGACTGACGAGGAGGTGCTGAATCGCTGGAGATCGAGGCAGGGATGAAAACGTTTACCAAATATCTCTCCTCTTCTAGGTACCTAGAGGACAATACGTCCCGTCAGGAATCGGTGTCGATATTGCGACTCAAGTGGAAAGGGAGGAGCTTGCCGACTTCGAGGAGGACGTGCAGCCGATTCTCGACGTTCTGGTGGGAAGGACATGCCAAGTTGCTCTTCTTGAGGTCCAAGAGGAAGCTGAAATGGTAAGCTCCTCGAGAATAGGAGGGCTTGCGAAAGCGTACGGTTCTTATCGAGGATCTTGTCAACGTCCAGGAGCGAATTCGGCGTCGGCGTCGCGAGTATGAAGTCGTCAGGGATACGGAGCTTGTCGAGCTGCAGCGCATCGAGGCCCTGCTCAAGAGACAAGCAAAGGAAAAAGAGCGCAGAGTCATGCAAGAAAGGACGCACAAAGTGGAGATAGAAAAACTTGAAAACGTCATTGCCAGCCGCGCGGAAGCTAACTTGTTGTTGGACAGAGTTCAAGGGAATGTCATGGATGCTCTTCAAAGGGACCCAACTTTCGGCGACGACTTAGCTGAGGAAGTTCGAGCGCTCTTCCTCCCGTGGATGATCGCAGAAGTCACAGCCACTTGCAATCAGATTGGTGCTGCAGACGACCTTCTAGACAGCTCAGTCAGCAACGCGCTACAGAAGAGTCAAGCAATTCAGCAAAGCTAGATTCAGTATCCAAACGAAAGGCATTGTCGTTGGCGCTGCCCACAGTGGCGAAACCACAGCCTCTGCAAAAATTACAAAGGCGATTCAAAGTCTACCCCTTGGCAACTCCTTTCACACACTTTTCAGAGCTTCGTACTGATCAGCAACTTGGCGGTCTGCCTGTAGTCTGTCTGCGATCCGAAGTGTTTGTCGCTTGTTGCAGTCAACGACGCGGCGCTCGAGATCGGCATCTCTGACCTTGGCAAGCTTGCTGTCCAGCTCAGAGAGAAGCGCTTCGTCTTCGTGCTGCACGAGACTTAAGAAAATACCGAGTGCCCGATCGCCATCAGCCGGCGGACGATGCGAGCGCGTTTGACACCCGCGAGCACTCCGGTTTCGAGCATCGCAGCATGTCCACCTTTGAAGCCGATGACTCATGCATCTTTGGCTAATGCGACCATGCTTTGCCTCCTCACAACTCCGCGGGCAAGCGACACGATACTCTCCTGGATGAAAAGCGCAGCAGAGATCGTGATTCTGAGCTTCAAGATAAAGCTGACCACAAGTTCTACACTCAATTGGTCTCGTAACGAACTTTCGAAGCAGAGTGCGTCTCGGATCCGATCGTAACTGGACAGAAAGTCGACTACTTTCGTCCTTGCTATCGGATGCAGCAGGAAGCTGGCCTGAGTCCCTTGTTTGGTCAGCCACCTTGCTTGCCAGATCTGCCATGCTCCTGAGAGTGTGCGCCTCAAGTCGAATTTTACCCAATGCTGCAGCTAGAGAGCTTGCGAGACCCTCGAGGCCGCTTTGCTCCTTTCCTCTTGGATCGGTTGTCCGCGCTAGCGACCATGACGCAGCCTCAATCCGCTGCTCGCCTTCCAGCCCGCCAAAGAGCGTTTTGATCAGAAAGCCCTGCTCAATTGCTGCAGCTTTGAGCTTGAAGGCGTCGCGATGCCTCTGGTGCCACTTGCAGTACTGCCACCACCCTCTCAAGCATTTCCTGAGAATCCTCGAGCGAGACTTCAAAAATAGACCCTTCTCTGCCAAAACACTTCGCCGAGTTCGCATCATTTCGTCAGCAGCTTGAGCCTTCCACAGGTCCCTCATGCTCTCCCGCTTGAAGGCGATTGTGATTTCAAGGTCTCGCTGCGTCCGGCGAGCTTCCGTTTGCCGTCGCTCCCATGCGACGATCTCTGCTCTGTTTACGATGAGCATCACCAGCGCACCAAAGAAATGCGTCTTAACTTTCGGGAGGACAGCTGCTGTAGACCACCGCTGCAACGTCCCTGAAAGGCACATCACGTCAACAACTGCCGTGTCTCTTTCGACGCGAACGTGCCTGCGCCGGCGTAGACTTGCCACTGTTCTCGACAAGTCAAGCCAATCACCAGTTTCGCGCAGACAGCGCTGCTTTCGTTGCAAGTC
Organism: Pinguiococcus pyrenoidosus; assembly: GCA_019677205.1. Taxonomy (NCBI): domain Eukaryota; class Pinguiophyceae; order Pinguiochrysidales; family Pinguiochrysidaceae; genus Pinguiococcus; species Pinguiococcus pyrenoidosus. The sequence goes on from JAAMXY010003464.1 coordinate 12,624, forward strand.
TTGCGTTAAGAGGCTTACACGACCCATCGCCGCGCGCTCGTCTTCTCTAACTTGCGAAAGCGCACATGACAGCATCGCTGCATTCTTCTTCAAGGTCCGAATGGTTTTACGAAGGCGCCATAGCTTCTCGGATTCCTTCATCCACTGCAAGTCAGCAGCGAGTGCCTCCTGTTGTGTCCTTGCGCGAGAGCGGGCAAGCTCGATTGCCGCTTGGGTGGCGGCAAGCTCTTGTCTTTCCCTCAACCGTTGGAACGACAACTCCCTTCGGCGTTCGAGACTTCTTCGACGGCGACAGAGTTTGGCTTCTCGCCTCTTGTGGGCTCTTTGTTTCGGCGAAAGCTCCGGCTCTTCCTGTCTCTCTTCGAGCTTCTTGGTGTTGAGTTCTTCCCGATCGGTACCACCTGTGTTCAAGTCATCGTCACCGTCGTCAACATCGTCATCGTCATCCTCCGTGGAGATGTTGTCACCGTCTATGTCACGAGAGTGTTCGAAACTTCCACCGCCAACGCCCAATGTATACATCGCCATTTGGTCTGCTAGCTTCCTGGCAGCTTCTTCTTGGCTTCGTTGGGCCCTCAAGAAGAGAGATATCGTGTCTTCCGCCATCATGGCTGTAATCTCCTCCAGCAGCCTTCGACGCCCCATTGCACTCTTCTTGAGACGTTCTCGGCGCTGCTCCCGTGAAGACGAAACGGGAGCACCCAAAGGAGGTCGGAACCCAAGTGACCGAAGCTTCGCTGCTTCCTCTATTCGCCGGACGTTTGCAGCAAAGTTTTTCATCAGCTTCTCTTCTGTTGCCATGGCTCTCCTCTCGCGCAGACCAACGCGCAATTCGCTTCTGCTGAATAGTCTCATACGAAGCTCCTCATTGGCCATCTCGCGGCAGCGTCTTCCCCGTCTATGCGTATCTGCTTCTTTCTGCGATGTTTTGGTAAGTCTTTGGAGCTCTCTGGCTGCCTCAGCAAACCGCTCCGCCATCACTTCTTCATGTTGCGCCTTTCGACGATCGAGCTTGAGCAGCTGTTTCTCGGCCAAGCCTTTCCTCTCTGTCCACGACTTGTACAGGGCCTCATACATTGGAAAGCTCAGATTAGAAGGCTCCATGAATACCACGCCAGAGTTCCTCTCAGCCGCTTCTCTCGCAAGCAGGAGCTCGCCTTGGGCCTCGTTGGCCACGTCGAAAATCAGCTTCTGCAGGAACTCTCTCACTACGAAGGCAAGGATATGCTCCTCTGCCTTCCGGTGTTGAATCCCTTTGATCTTTTCTTTGGCGTTTCGTACGATAATGCCAACTTGCTCTTGCTTCATCGCGCGGACAGTTGGCGTCCGATGCTCCCTCTTCCATCGATACCTCTCTAGACTTGTCATCTGTCTTCGCCGATCTCCTGCTCCTTGCCCGGCCTTTTCCTCCCGCTTTCCAAAGTTTGTGACTCGCTGTAGACCTTTCACAAGACGAATTTCCGCCTCTCTTCTGCCGGCGGGCAGGAGGAAGTAGTTCTCAACCAGATGGCGAGCGCCGCTCTCCACCCGTCCGAGGTGCAGCATAGTTGCGTTGCTTTGGATTTCCTCATCACGCAGTGTAGCTGCCCACGTGTCCTCCCTCGTCATCTCCGTCCGCTCGTATTTGACAGCAACGATCTCCGTTTCATATACGGCGCGGAGAAATCTTTCTTCTGAAGCCATCGAGACGCTCTCTGCTTGGGCGGAAGCGCGCTCTAGGTCTCTTACTTGCTCTACAGGAAGCATCAATCGCGCTGGCGGCGTACAAAACGGTAGCTGGCACATGAGCATCTTGTCCGCGATTCTGTAAAACAGTACCGTCGCCGTTCCCATCGGGGTTTTCACCCGTGAGCCTCTGTCGCAGTAGCTCATGAGCTCGAACTCACCCTGGAGTTGCTCGACAGTGCCTGCCAAGATGGCTACTTGCCCATCCAGGTGCGTCGCGAGCTGCTCAGCGTCCTTCAGGGCTTTCCGTAAGTCGCGTTCCTGAAGTGTTAAGCTTCGAAGCCTTTCATAGACCTCCTCATACTCATCCTCGGCTCTGGTCACCAGATCCTCCTTTCCGACGAACTTCATCTGAGCGTCCTTGTAGTCTCGCACAGCGCGATTTAGAACCGCATTGGAGTGGTACATCTGCTGACTGGACAGCGATCGGACTCGAAGGAAGAGCTCACAGGAACACAAGTCCCGTGACGCTTCACGCAGATCCAGTTCGAGCGCAAAGCGCGTCTTGTGACGCTCGACTAGTGCTGCACGCGATACGATGCGTCTCTGTATTGCTGCGTCACGGGAGAACTCCAGGAGAGAGATGCGGGCTTGAAAGTTGTTGATCCTGCCGAACATCCATACGTTGTGCAGGAACATAGCTTTGCGGCGTGCATCTTCTGCTCGAAGCGTCGGGAGGGCTAAGGACTCGGTGAGAGTATGCACTGCCTTTCGCAACGCGTGAGGCTCCGTCGCGTCATCCGAGTCGTCGAGAACTCCATGATTGTGCGGCACGACTTGCACCTGACTTTGATTGCCTTGTCCGTCGCCGCGACACGACTCTTCCGCTGGGGGGCGAAGGCCTCCGATTTCTTCGTCGGTCCGTTTGACACCTCTCCTGAGAACCCCTTGCTGCTGTAAGGTGTGACAATGCCGCCTGTCGAAGTCGTACAAGCTTTGCGGCTTGTCGAAGTCGTAAAACTGAGCCTCGACAGTCTCCATTGCTCTGCGCTCCTTCTCCAGACGGAGACGCTCCTTCTCCAGCCGGTAGAACTCCGTTGTAGACGAAACGCGGTACGCTCGCGGGTTCTTTGTGTACCGGCGGAGTTTCCGAACAAAGCGTGGATCCTCAGCGACACCGATTCCTTCTGCTTGTTGTCTATCGAGGTGTGTCTGAGTGAGTTCCTTGCCACACACACGGCATTTCACGCCTTTTCCATAGGCCGTTCCCCATGCTTTCACATGACAGTGATCGCAGAAATCTCCCTTCGGTATCGCCTTGTCGAAGTCTTTAATAATCAACCTCTGCCGCAATGCCCCTCCCTTGCCAGTGACGGTCTTGGCCCCTTCTGAGCCGACTGCTTGGCGCTCTTCCTCAAGCGCCTTCAGCTTTTCTACCACGGATTTCCGTTGTACCTCTTCTTCGATCTCGCGCCTCTCACGTCTATGCTTCCCGATGTCATCCCATTCTTTCTGGACCACCAGAAGGTGCTGCTCGATGCTCTGACGAATCCATTGGCCCCTTGCTTCCAAATCGGCTGCCCTTCTCTTTGCCTTGGCACTTGGGCCTTCCTGAATGCCAAACCCCAGCTCATGAAGAGCTATTGTCGCAGATTGCTCAATCTCTTGTCGGGCTTGGGACGTTTCAGCCAGTTCCTCAGCTCGACTTTGTGCAAGAGCTCTCGCGCCCGCGAGAGACCTTTCCCTCGCCAGCTTGAATGCTTCATCATCAAGCTTTTGCTTCTCCTCCGCTTGCTTCTGTGCATCCAGCAGTTCATTTTGGAGGGCAACGCTCTTGGCTTTCCACTCATCTCGCCGGCGCGCGTGCTGAAGCCAGTACTGCCTGGCCGTCTCATCGACCTCGACCTGATTCGCTTCGAAGTATTTGCGACCCTCCAAGCTCATTTGATGCACCTCCCCAACAGATGTGCCACGCGCATCAGTCTTTTGCACTGCGTATCGCACCACAAGCTTCGTCCCGTCCTCGACCCAGCTCCCCAGAGCATCCAGTACGCGGATAAAGTGCCACTTCTGTTCCTTCGGATTGAAAATCTCCAGATGCTTGCCGCAAAGTCTTTTTGCCTTCTCGAGCTTCGGGAGCTGATGGGCTTGCTTCCGTTGAAGGTATGACTGCTCCGAAAGCAAAACGCTACGCTCCTTTGAGTCTGACTCTTTCCATCGATGAGCCGCAACTAGAACTTCTTTTGGGTTCTTGAAACCCACGGTTGTCTCATGAGACTCTTGCTTGTTGGTGCTTAGAGTCTTGCGAAGATGGGCAACCCGGCGGGTCTTATCCTTGGCGTCTTTCTCTTTTTCCTGCATGACCACAAGCTCCTGCTTTGCTAGCACACAGAAGGAAGCTCTATCGTACCTTTGCATGTATCCGGTCAGCAAGTTGCTGTCATGATAACTCGAGCAAGAATTCCTTGAGGCATTGGCAAGCTCAATCTGGAGCCTCAATGCCCGGCGCTGTCCGGATGCCTCCTGCACACGTTCCTCCTTTACGTAGGAGCTGAGGACCTGCCCCTTCGCCGCGTCGGTGACTTCAAGCGGCTCTGGATGGAAACTCGAATAGAATCCGGCGGCAACTATCATGTGCGAGTCCATTGAATGACTAGCCGAGACAAACTCGAAGCGAAAGGCAACCTTGTCCGTGCGAAGCACCGTAGATAACTCCGCGGTGTATTCGCCCGTGGCATCGTCTCTCACGTTTCGCACGAGCGCCACGCTTGCACAATTATGAAGTGCTGTCCCCATTTTCACGTTCACTGAGTCCATGGGGTGTCCTTGGAGTTCTGCCGGATCGTCCGGCTTCCTTTTCGTGACCACGAACTGAACTCGCCATTTTCCCATCTTCGGAAGTTTGATGACGCCCATGGCAAAGCCAAGTAGCTCCCCTTCGGCAAGTATGATGCTCGATGCTTCGCCGGGAACGTGATCGTGCTCTCCGGTCTTAAATGCGCAGCTGTCGACGCCCTTCGAAAGATCCTTTAAGAGGTATCGGCCCCAGTCAAGTACGCCACTTGCATCCCTAGAGGTGCTGTGCAGCTTCGTGCCAGAGTGATAAAATCTGGTTATTGCGCTCGCCAGACCCTCTCGTGTCTTTGCCTCCATGGAAGACCTCAACCGCTCCGTCACATCTGCCAGCCGGGACAGAACCTGCTGACCTGCTTGTTCTTTGTTGGCGAGATGCTGCTGGTCTATCCAGGACTGGTGTTCAAAGCAACGGGCCTGCTTTGTTATCTTCAGTGCGTCAACCACCGATGATCTTACAAGTTGGAGCCTCGTGCCATGTCTGACATACTCAAGTGCTTCCTTTGGGCGACCCAGGAATGCGCCTACCCCACCATACGCTTTTGCAACCTGCGTGCCTACGACGACCGGCAGGTTTCGCAACCCGCTGTTTCGATCCGCTACGCTTTGTTTCAACTCTCTTAGCTTCTCCCGTAGCACAGCGAGGTCTCTTGCACAAGTGTTTCCCTGCTCCTTCAAGACTGCGGCTTTTGCTCGTGCCCGATTCTCCCTCGCGCTCAGGCTTTCAGAGATGCTCGTCAGTTCTCGGATACGCTCCTTCCGCATGTGTGTGGCCTCAATGTCGCTTATCGAAGGATCCAAACGAGGAGGCCCCAATTGACGCTGCGTCATCAGATGATGCTCAGCTCGCAAATTTTCACTCTCCGTGATGAGCTGCCGACGGAAGGCTCCAGCATGCTCTGCTTCCTCATCGGCCTGCCTCTCTTCCGCGACAATCGAGTCGTACAGCACTTGCTTCCTTGCGACATTTGCTTCGACCTGAGCCAGATCCAGCGTCTCCCTTTCTTCACCCTCATGCAAATGAGCTCTCCACAGAGGCACAGCTGGCTCATCCAAAGCGTCACGAACTCCTCCGTCCATCAAGGACCTGAACTGGCCCTTCTCCAGGGGCACTCGGTAGACTCCTACGGACTTGCCACTGGGGAGTAGCACGTCTCTTGACCCCCGAGGCAGCGCCTCTTGGTCCTCAACGCGATCGGAGAGCCTTTCTCTGCGTTCGTCCTCGTCTCTCGCGACCACCTGATTTCGAAGTCGGCTGTGCTGACTCTTGGTTTCCCGATCGGCCAGCAGTGCGTCATTGGCAGTGCGAAAGGCATAGTCTCCCCAAAAACCCATCTGCTTTCTCCTCCTCTGTTCCAGTGCGGCCTCAAACTTTGCGCGCTTCTCATCTTCCTTTTGCCGCTCCTGAAAACGTCGATTCTCCACTGCTTTGTCTCGCCTCCTTGCCCTCTCCCCCCAGCTAGACGCGCGTCTTTCTTGTGCTTCCTCCTCCTTGGCAAACTCTCTCAGGTGTTCTGTAGGCTCTGCCGCGGTCAAGAGCTTCTGCCTCTCGTTGCTGAGTTCCCTCTCGCGTCTTCTGAGCTTTTCAGCCTCGAGGACGGCGAGCAGCCTCTCTCGCGTCATTTCCTCCGCCCTCGCTTCCACCTCTGCAATTTGCATTAGATTCCTCCGCTTTGCTCTGGCCTGAGCGGTCCATGGGGGTTCTAGATCGTCCAATATTGACCTTCCGACGTCCGTGACTTCCTTTGCCAAGGCGTTCCCCAAGAAAAGGACAAGGCGCTTTGCATTCCGGAAGTTCATCCCCGTGCGATTGTTCCTGTCTATTCTTTGTTGCTTCTCTCGCAATTGACTCCCACCTTCGAGCGCCCGCAGCCTCTCCACACGATTCTGCTCCTCGACGTCTTCTTTGTCCAAGATCTCTATCATCCGCACAACGCTGAAGCGTTCCGGGGGCAACCCACGTGCAATCCATTGCTGTCGCAGCTCCTGCTCCTCGGTGCGCAAGTCTTGTCCGTTCTGATCCCCACTGTTCATGGTCTCTGTGTCCGTGGAGAGCCTTCCTACGTCGAGTTCCTTCTGCTACTTCCGTGCGTCGCCTGCGCCTTCAGCGATCCAAAGCAAGGCATCTGCGAACAGGTAGCAAGGTCCATGGAGGGCCACACGCGGTTGTTGGCATTCTCTCCTTGAGCTCTCCTCGCCACTACGAGACAGCCCCATCCTCCATATGCATCCTCCGCCTGTGAGACGCGCCCTGCCAAAGCTCTGGGTTGGGCGCCTTGCCGCTCGCGGCTGGAGCCGACGAGGGCGCATGGAACATCCAGTGCAGGACTCTGGCGTGACCGACGGATTCCAGGGAGACAGACCGGAGAACGGGCAAGAAGGATCTGTCCGGCTTCGCCACATGGCTTCTTGAAGGTGTGGCACAGGTCGATAGTGGCTGAGCATCAAGGGTTCTTGAAAGAATTGCCTGCGTTGGCCAATCCGGAGCTTGATGTGGCCTTTTAAATGCAGCTCTCTGCCCAATCAGTGGGAGCGGGGTTGACTTTCGGGATTCACGACTGGTTGCCGCTTGCGTGACAATGGTGGGTGATGTGACGGTATCATCTCGTGTCCAACAAAGACGCAGACTGTGGGCTGTGGACGAATCATAGCGCTTGAATGGCCCCAGTCGCCGGCATTTTCGTCATTACCTGCGACGTGCGCAGTCCTCCACAGATGTGATGGAGATCTTCGAGTCCCACCCCGTCTCCGCGCACCACTTTGAAGGCCGCACATTGCGCGAGGCTGGCTCCTCGCCATCTCCGCGACGCGTTTCTCGTAAGCATGAGCGTGGCGAATATCGAAGCGGATGCGGGGGAGAGCAAGAGCGAAGCTTCGGTGGAAGCGCTCGAGTCCGCGCCTGCAGGCCTGAAGCGCCTGGTGCCGGTCTCGGCGACTTCTTGTGGTGACGAGCGTGAGGAGAGTAAAGGCCCATCTCCAGCTCGCGTGGCAGCTTCGGATAGCAGCGTATCTACGCTTGGCTCCGAGTCAGAGGTAGAAAGCGACAACTACAAGGAGGAGCGCTCTCCGGTTTCTTCCCTATCCCTCCTCGTGATGGACGACGAGGCCGTCGACGACGCCCAGCGGGCGCAGATATTCGCCGCTCGCCTTCGTAGCTTGAGAGGGAATTTAAGAGCTTCCGATTATGACAGTTTTTCGGACAGCGTGGTCACACTGTCCTTGGTGGACGAGCGCAGCGCAAGGCAGCGAACGCCTTCGTCCTTCGGTAGCGTTCGACGGAGGAGCGAAATGAATAGCGAAAGCGACACGGAAGGCGGCCTGGAAGCGGATCTCGACGGCGAGGTCGAGAGTGTGGCTGCGGATGGGGAAGAACGCCCGGGGCCCCTGCTTTGTGAGATCTGCTTTGCGAGGAACGTTGAGACCGACTGGGTTTTCTGCACGGTTTGCAACTACTCGGTCTGCATGACGTGCAGCATGACGCACGTTGAGTCTCAAGTCAGCCGGACAGGTCGGGCGCTCTGCCTCAACTGGCGGTGCTCAGCGGATATTCCGGACAGCAAGTTGGAGGCCCTCCTGAATCCTCCTCAGCTACAGAAACTATACAGGCTACGAGACCGCAGGGCAGCTGATAAGCACGAATGCCCGCAATGCAATGAGTTCACGAAGGTTGAAAGGCGTCCACGACGCTTCGTGTGCTCCCACTGCGATGCAAGGAGCTGCGGCTCTTGCAAGAGGCCCTGGGGTCGTACAGACTGCCGCCTCAGGCTCTGCTCCCCGGAACCGACGGAGTTTCACTTCTGGCGAATGGGGAAGAACGTTCGACATTGTCCGAAGTGCAGAAATGTGATTGAGAAGAACGGCGGCTGCCCGCACATGACCTGTGTCTGGTGTGGCCACGAGTTCATGTGGTGCTGTAAGCAGCCTTACGGTAGTCACGACCCGGAGCTGTGCTTGGCATACAGCGTCATGAAGAATAGGAACCCTGTTTTTGGCCCGACGAAGCCTGTGCGCGCGGTCACGAAGTCCACTGCTCTCGTCGTGGGTGGAGTAGGTATGATCGCAGCCGGAGCGGCTTATGGCGTTTTGTACTATGTACCCGTCAAGGGAGGCAAGTTTGTGTATCGCTCAGTGAGAAATGCGATGTCAGCGTCTTCCTAGACCAGCAGCGATGTGATGATTCAGTCCACGGGGCACAGGCGGCATGCGTACTCTATTCGCATCTGCGTTGTCTATATTTCATCATGTATTGAGAGCAGTTCGACGGAACATCTTCCTTTTTGTTGCAGCTTGAAACGGCCTTGCCAAGGTGGCACGGATCGCGGTGCGTCGCCCATCCAGATCACGCCCCAAATGGTCTTCCCTGGGTCTTCGCCGGATCCGCCGAGGACACTCTCCTTGCCGCTGCTTCCATCAAGCCCAGAAACGTCGGGGCGGGGTCGTTTGGGCGACTATTGTATTCTGGGTGGAACTGAGTACCAATGAAGTATGGGTGACTGTCAAGCTCCAAGATCTCCATGCGGGAGCCCGTGGAATCGACGCCGCTGAACTTCAGCCCTGCAGTCTTTAGGCGCCGAATGACCTTGGGATTCACTTCGTACCGATGTCGGTGCCGCTCGACGACTGCCGGAGCACCATGATACAGCCTTCGAGCCAAAGACCCTTCCTCAAGAAGGGTTTCTCTTCCGCCCAGCCTCATGGTACCCCCCATCTGGCCTGGCGTGATCTCTGGCATGTATATCACCGAGCGATCCTCCGGACGAATCCCGCCAGATGCGCCGCATTCATCTGCGAACTCCTCTGACTGTGCCGAGGCGCTGTTCAATCCTTCCGGGTCCCTCATAAAGTCAGTCACTGCCGCTTGAAATCCCAGACAGATGCCGAGGAACGGAATTTCGTTAAGCCGCGCATAGCGACATGCTCGCAGCTTTCCCTCCCATCCTCGATAGCCAAAGCCACCGGGCACGAGGATGCCGTCTGCTTCGCGAATCAGCTTCCAGTTCTCAGCCGCCGCCGCCTTGGCCTGATCTGAAGTACCTTCAGCGTCCTCAAGGGCCTCCGCCTCAACCCAAGCTACAGCACATGTACGGCGATGAGATCATCTTCCCGAAGTATCTTGCCCGTCTACCACTCACCAATCTCTAGATTGACGCCAAGCCGTATCGACGCATGCTCCAAGGCCTTCGTTACGCTGTGGTAGGCATCCATGCCTCCGGCATACTTGGCGACCATGGCTATTTTCACGTTTCTGCCTAAACGAATCGAGTCTTCCTGATCCATGGCCTTCTCCTTTCTATCGTGCTTGTTTAGACGAATCGCGTCCACGCGATCTCCGAGGAGCTGCCAGAACTGAAGTACGTCCTTCCCTCGCCGTAGAATCGGGTCTTCGAGAGGATCCGCATCGAAGTCGTGGTTTCTAAGCAACTCCGGATCAACAAGCTTTAAGCGCTCTGCTAGGATTCGTGCCACTCTTTGTCGGGCAAGAAGTATCGGGACCCTGTACAGATTGCTCACGTCATGCACGCTTACGACCTGCTCCTCCGGGACGTCGCAGAACAGAGAAAGCTTGCGGCGGGTGCTGTCGTTCAGTGGATCGCTGCTTCGGCACATCAGAAAGTCCGGGCTCAACCCTGCACGACACCCGAGCTCAGCGACGGCGGGACCTGAAAGGATACACTGATACCACTTACCCAAGCTCCGCATGGATTTAACTCCGTGCTGGGTCGGCTTCGACTTCTGTTCCGAAGTGGGGCCTGAGCCCACTTTGGGGACCAAGCTGACATGCAGAAAGGCCACATTCTTCCATCCTTCCCGGAGCTGTAGCTGCCGTAGCGCTTCTACGAAGGGCATGCTCTCGATATCCCCCAGGGTGCCTCCCAGCTCAATGATACAGACGTCAGGAGGTTCGGTCTCGCCGTCCACTGGTGACATCGCCACGTGTTGGATGCAGCGGATAATTTCGTCGGTGACGTGAGGTACAACCTGCACCGTGCGCCCCAGATAGTCCCCACGGCGCTCAGCAGAGATAACATTCTGATAAATCTTGCCAGTTGTGATGTTGGAAACGTTGCGAAGCTGGACGTTCAGGAAGCGTTCGTAGTTGCCAAGATCAAGATCACATTCTCCCCCATCGTTCAGCACGAAGACCTTTGGGACGGTGCACGTCACACACAGCTAGAGCTTCTTTACGATCAAGATTGCGTCCTCTACCTCGCCATGTTCGAATGGAGACATTGTGCCTGCGTCGCAGTTGAGGTAGGGGTCGATCTTGACTGCAGTCGGTCTCAGACCCATCATTTTCATCAGAACCCCGACGCTACTTGCGGTGATTCCCTTCCCTATGCCGCTTATGACCCCGCCGGTCACAACGATGTACTTCGGTCGCCGTTCCTGCGGGATTTTGACGATATCAGCCTTGAACCCCAAGCATGAGCGCACTGCCTCAACCTTGGCCCCTCCGCGAAGCATCCCTTGGGACGGTTTGTGGGCCAAGCACGCGCCTAAGCACGCCCATGCAACAAAGAAGAAACCACGAGAGAGTAACATGACAACGTTGGACGCGTTCCGACGAACGGCGCTTCTTGCACTACGCCGCCATCCCTTCATGTCGAAAACCCTAAACGCACAGGATCGAGGCTGGAGAAACGCAGGTCGGTGCGTGTCTCTGTCCGTGTTGGGCGTGACTTGCCAGAAAGAAACAGAAGCAGTGAACGACCTTACTTGTTCAGTGAACGACGTTCTCTGTAGCGAGTGGTCTTTGCGCAGACAGCAAATGCAGTATGCGCTTCTTTCGCTTCAAGGGGGCGCCGATTTGGTTCGCCCCTTGGTGACGACCAGTCACAAGTGAGACTGCAATCCCGCACCTCAGTCACAACGCCTTGTGCCAATCTTCGTCCACAATCTCCACAGTCGCCCCGAATTGCCGAGGAGTAGATACTGGCAAGCGAGCGGCCTTTGTATGCGTGTGACAGTCGAAAAGATCGAAGAATCTGTTGTTGATAAGCGCCATCATACGATCCTCGCCTTCAAGCCGATGTCTGGGAAACTAGCCTCAAAGCAGTCTACTTGCTCGTTGATTGCTGCCGCCCAAGGGTCACCTGCAGCGTGAAGTCCTTTCAAGAACGACTCCATCTGCGTCTGACAGTACTTGTCAGCAACGATGCCGGAGGAGGCCGTCGGGAACAGCAACCGTAAGATTCCCTGGAGCCGCGGTTCACGGAGAATGTCCGCCTGTAAGGAGCTATTAAGGATCAACCCCCTCAGCACATCGAGGGCGAAATCAACACAGTCAACGTCACACACGGCGACGAACAGGTGGTCCTTCAAGTCATTGTAAATCTCTACGTACTCCTCCCGAAGCAAGACGCTGCCCGTCTCGCCTTCTGTTTCATGAGTGAGTTCTACCTCTTTGGCAACAGCTGTTGCAAGGAGATGGACAAGCGCAAGGCTCATATTCTCCGCTGGATCGTCAGAAATCTCCTTTTCTGCTGCGGTTTCGTCCTCCTCCCGATTCTGCACCTTCGATACGATGGCCTTCGCGATTGTCAAAGAACTCCAAAGCCTAGCAGGAGGCCGGATGCTCATTCTCAGGCCCGACGGAATGAAGTCCGCATCACTGACAAGGGTCCGAGCTCGTGCATCATCTGGCAAATCTGCGACGATGTCAACAAGCATCCGGGCAGCAGCCGTCCCCAGGTCTGAAGCCGCTGTGGTTCTTGGTTCGGACGGATTTGTGAGCTCGGCCAGCTCAGCGATGGCTAGTTGTCGCACGGTTACTTCAGCTCGAGGTCCCGAGGTGATGGCCAACGTCTCCCAAGCGGCGGACCTTTCGTCCTCAAGCCCTTCAAAATCCGCTCTCAGAAGAGCAGTGCAAGCGAGAGCGATGTGCGCTTGGGTTTCCGCAGACGTGTCTGTCCACACAAGAGACCTTACCCGCTCTAGCAGCCGCGAGGCGATTTTCGGATGAAGCCGAATCAGAGATGGTACCATTGACACAGCTGCAGCACGCAGGATCTGCTTTGGCCTGGACATGCCGGCAATCGCGTAGTCCATGTACAGATCGAGAAGATCTTCGCCGATCTCATTCTCCAGACCACACATGACGCTCAAGCATTGCAGAAAAAGATCCGCATGGTCTAAAGCACCCTGAAGCATGCGTACTGTGGCCAACCGCGGCGTTGCCGATGGTGCGCTCGCATCACCGACATGAGCCGAGAACACACGCATGGCTGCACGAACGTCGAGCATGCTGCTCTCCATCCGGCTGCGAAGTCGCGGTAGAGTGAAGTCTAGAAAGAGCGGGACAGCCACGCTCGCATCTTGCAAGGAGAGTTCCGCACCAATCGACTCGAACGCGTGCACAGCTTTCGCGTGGGTCTCAGGCGCCGCCTCTTTGTCCAACTCGTTGAGCAAGACGCAGAACACATCGCTCACGACCCAGTACCTCCCTGAAAGGCCGACAGCATCTGCCTCGTCTGCCCCCGGCGATGCCATGACAATGGAGTGAACGATGCTGCCGGCTTGTCGCTGCACTTCCGAGAGCACCTGCACTAGCGAGGCGTCGGAAACCTGATCTTCTCTCTTCCGCGTGACCTGAGCGAGCAAGGCGTGGATAGGCGCTTCGCCCGGAAGCAAGCTGAGCTTCTCCGATTCTCCGGCCTTGGACAGACCCTGCGCTACACACTGATTCAAGACTTTAAGGGTGTCCGAGGCGTGAGTCTGATCCAGGACGCGGCTTTCTGCTCCACCCCAGCCCGAAGGCTTCATGCCACCTTCCTTCGCGCCTGCTTGCAGTTGTTGACTCCGTCCAGGCTCCTTGGAAGAGGACGGCGATTCCGCGCTCGGTGCAGAAGCGTCACTGGAGTTCAGGAAAGAGCGGATCTGCGCCATCGAGCGGTCGACTTGCTTAACCCGGATGCTCTTAACACAGACGGCAGGCACTTCGGGTGCTTTTCGGCTGACGGCCTGGCGGCGGCAGTTGGCGACAGAAAGCAAGCTGAGAGCAGCACTACACCTCATGTTATGGCAGCATGACTGTACCTTAGGAGATCCACGTGCCCTTCGGACGCGGCTTGTGTTGCTAAATCGCTCCGGGTCTAGACCTCGCTCTTCCTGCAGATGCTTTTCTCGGTGAGCCTGGCGGATGCAACACCTGGTTGCCTTCAGCCCCACCTGCAGTGTCCGCTCGTGCTCCTCCAGTTTCTCTAGTACGTTGTTCTGCGTCGACTTGATGTCAGCATCCTCCGGCAGTCTGGCAGTCGCATTGCGAACCAGGCTGCCGGCGGTGTCCTTCGCGAAAGGCGGAAGCGATGCTAAAGCCGCCGGTTTCTTAACAATCTGAACTTTCCGGTTCGTCAAAGACTCGTACGCCTTATTGACAAAGGCGACTGCCGCGCCATCTCCGCAGTAGATGATCTTCTGAATCTGCAAGAGATGATGGGGTGAGGCTCCTCCAAAAGCGGCGCTGCTGCAAGAAGGACGCACCTCGTCTGCGTCGCTTAGATCTTGGAGACCTAGTTTCTTGAAGAGCTTCTCTAGCTGCTGCCAATTGTCCTTCTTCACACGCACTCCGTTCCCTGGAGGCAAAGCACCCAAGCTTGAGAATCTCCGCGTTCAAAGAGAGCGGAAGCTGGATTCTCGCACCGTTGTCAAAAGAATGCATCTGCACATCTTTATCGTAGTAGCGAGAGAAAATCTCAGCCGCCAGGAATCCATTGCTGAAGTCTCTCTTCACATTCTTGACGGAGTACGCGAGATCCAAGCTTTGAATCCACCTCAAAACCTGTCGACGAATCCTTAGTTGCCGGGACGAGGACGCCGCGAAGAGTCTGACCGTGGCGCACCTCCCTGCTCAAGCTCATCGTCGCTGCAGCTTTACCGCCTGTCCACACTGTCAACGACGGGCCATTCTAGGACGCAAACGCCTGCACGCGCCGACAAGGCGAACAGCGCCGCAATCACAGACGTTTCTCGGCAGTTTCGGGATCGCTATCGATTTCGTTGTAGGCGGCGAACGATTGCGAAAACGTTCGCAGATATGAGAATATTCGATACAGATCGATCCATTCTCGAGGAATCAGCTGACGGATGTGCGTGGAGATGAGCTGAAGCGAGCTGCCAAGCTTGCAATGGGCAGCGCCACAGCGTGCACTGGGCAGCATGATACCCCGCAGTGTCCTACGATGGAAGTTGAGCGTTGGGAGGGTCGTCCGCCACAGCCTGAGCACGAAGAGCCAAAGCTGTGTCATCTTCGACGAGCAAGTGCTGCTGATGGCTGAGCCCAGGCCCACGGGACAGGAGCCTGAGACTCAGCGCCAGAGAGAGATAGGAGTCCTTAGAGTGGTGCTCAAGGAGGTTCTGGAGAATATTTCGCGCTTCTCAGGCGCAAACGGAGCTTTCCGTGTAATCCACGTGCACAGTCCGGACGCCGTGGTTCACGAGCTGCATCGAAAGGATTTGAACGACTTATGGAAGGACGCAATGCCTCACGCAGCCGTGCTGAAGCAGTTGAGAAGAGTCAGACTGCACAAGAATGGTAGGCGTAACAAGGGCGATGGAAATGCGAAGGGCACCAAAGACGAAAAGCAGCTTATCAGCAGCGAAAGAGACGCAATCCAAGCCATGCTCAAGGGAATTCCCAAGGGAAGAAAGGAGAACGCCGTGTTTGTGATACCTGAGATTTCAGCGGCCGGTGGCTTATCGTTTCCGAAGCGACTGCTCGATCTTCAGAAAATGCTCAAAGATTCGTCGAAGGCTGGCAACGGAGGTGTAAATGCCATGCACGCCATGGTCTTTGGGCGATCCGCGGCGCCGCTAGTTGTAGACGGCTTCGATAGCGCCAGGATAATACCCTTGCCGCGTATGGAGGCTTCCGGGATCCCTAGTGCGACCGCCTCTATGGATTCAGGTGCCTCGAGTGGGCCTGAGGATGCAATGCAGGCGTCAGCTTTGACCCAACCTGTAGCGGCCCTCTCCAGAGCTTCGACAATGCCAAGAGGGCCTTCGTCTCTTCTGGAAACCGAGCCAGCGGAAGGCTCTGACGTGAAAGTAGTTGAAGCTCCCTTGGCTTACGGCAACGCTTCAGAGACGGGCTTGGTCAGCTTTCGGATCCAGCCACCCCCTCCTCTTCGGCGTTTTTTGCAGTATGCGGTGCACTACGCCTCTGTGCTGGAGAATGAGTTGCGCACGGACGTCCTAGAATCGCTTTTGGGCCTTCATGCTTGCCGTGATCATGGAACCCTTTTGCAAGCTGGAGAGTTTTACAGCAAATTGCTCGTTGGGGAGCAAGACGCCATCTCGCTTGTCGATAGGATTCCAGCCATCTTTGAGGTAACGGAGAAGCCACCGAGCACAGATTCTCCGACCCTGCACGCATCTTCCGCTGTCCGCAAGCTGTTTGGCAAGGCAGAGGCCGTATCCCTTGCGGCGACGTTTCACTTCTCTAAGGAAAGGGAAGGCAATCCTTACGTCGTTCTCGCACGCGATATTCAACGTCGACTTGCAAACCAGCGAGGCAGTCCACGACACGCCGCTTCTCTCTTTCCTAGACCCGAACTGCTTGCGACTATCGCAGAGCACGTGCAGGAGATCCAAGTGGACATGAAGCCGGGTAGCTGCGGTCTCTTCTTTGATTCCACGATGAAGCTTGTCCCGGGGGCCACGCAGCAGACCGAAGCGGACACCATTCGCGCTGTTGAAGGTCTGCAAACAGAACCAGCAGAGCAACTCAAAGTCACAGAGAGTTTGCACGCCCGAGCGCCAAAGGTAGGCAGGGAAAGACGCGACCAAGACATGCTCGCTGTTCAGGCGTTGCAGGCAAGGATTTTGGAAGAGAAGCAGAATATACCGCTGTCGCTGTTGGAGCAGCAAGTCAGGGAGTATCGGGAGCAGTTTGCCGCCGCAGAGGAGGCACATCGAGAGACACAGGGGGCTTTAGAGAAGGCTCGAGTTGAGATACACACCTTGAAGCGACAGGCAGCTGAGGAAGCCAGGGAGGAGAACAACCAGGGTAGTCATGGAGGACACAGTGAGTCTTGCCAGGAACGGAGCGACTCGAGCAAGGAGACAGCTCCCGACGAGCCCCCCTACTCCCCAAAGGGCGCGCCAGACATACGAGGCAGTGAATCTGGTGCTCACAGCGAGGGAGGGGACTACGAGGACGAGCTTCCGGACCTCACCGCTCCCTGGCCTTTGGGCGCCAGTCCGCTCTCCAACGGGTCCAGGAGAGTGTCGATGGAGGGGAGGCAAGGAGAGCAAATTGCTGGAACCGCGGGAGGTGTCCCCCAACGATTCGACGACTTGGATGATCTGGGAAGCTTGTCCGTCGCTGCTGAAGCTGTCGAGGACGCCTTGTACTTGTCTTGCACTGGAGTTTCAACGTCGAAGGTCAGCCGCCGAAGACTTTTCACTTGGGTGGAAGGAGTCATTGATTTCACCAAATCTCGCCTTGAAGCTGAAGAGCAAGAAGTGGTGTCACAACCGAAAACTGAAGAAGACGACGAATCTGAGATGGACGACGAAGAATCTCCTGAAGATAGCGATGACCAAAGCCTTGCCACAACGAGTACCGATCCTGCTGATCATGGATTCGGCCATTCTGAGGAGTTACAACTCGATTCATTCGAATGGAAAGGCACGCCGACGCAAAGGGATGAAGTCATGAGCTCGGACTCTGAACAGGGTAGGAAATTGGATGTCCCATCGCAGGACACTGTAAGTGTCTTGGAGGGGCAGACCAGCGCAGCAGATGGCGTCGCGACTGCCACGGCTTGTACGACTCCGGAGAGCTCCAGCGCAGCGTCTCAACAGCCAGAAATCGTCCGAGCCGACGTGCCGAAGGCAGAATCAGGAGGTAATGAGGCTCTCCGAGACTCGGATGCGACTGGTGAAGAGCGACCAGCACACGACGAACCTGGAAGTGGAGGATGCCTGGAAGATCCTGCAGTTGATGGTCATTCGAAGACGTCGCGTGATCCCTTCCAGCCAAGGGAGGCAACACGGGTTTCCAAAGGTCAAGGCAGCAAGCTGAGTAAGGTCCAGGATGGGAAAGACGAAAGCGACAGTAGTCTCCTGGATGAGCTGGTGTCGAGCATCTTTAAAGACAAGTTCTCGGACGATGCACAGCCAGGAAGCGAGGAAGCCTGGCGTGCAAACATCTCAAGCACGTTGGCGAAGTTTGCGCTTAAGGTCAACAAGAACAAGCTCGACCAGATTCGCAAGCGTGCAGTCGCATCGGGGCTGCCTGTCGAAAGAAGTCACTCCAAAACAGACATCGGCCTCATGATAGGTGCGAAACAAGTACGAGACGGAACACTAGCCGTTCCCTGCCCTCTCTAGACGAAACAGGGATGCCCATTTTCAGAGCAATACTCTTCATTGCTTGCTATTTGGACGGTCACAACGCGCCTTCGCACCCATCACTAACCAATCGACGGGAACTTCACGGCAAACGGTGCTTCCTCTTCTTCTTTCTTCAGCTGCTCCTCCATAAGGGCGTCCATCTGGGCAATTCGGCGCAAAATCTCGCGCTTAGACGTCTCCTGAATGTGGCCGCCAATGAAGAACTCATCGAGAATGAAGTAGGCCTTGTGAAAGTTGAAAATCAGATCGAGTTCACAGACATTTCCAAAGAACCGATCTAAAGCCTCGACGTAGCAGTGAATTGTCTCCAGCGCCAACAGCTCGTTATCGCCCTGGTCGATCCCCATGATAAAGTAGAGCGACGCGTAGCGTTTATACACGACGCGAATCTCTCCGTAGTCGCAGAAATTGCAGTTCTTCAACGGCCGGAGCAAGACCATCGCGGTTACTTGCCGCTTGACGCGCGCCTGCTCTTTCGGCTCCGTGGCATTGTAGAACTTTGCCAGCCGCACTTTTCCCTGGCGGGACACGAGGAGCAGAAAGTTCATCGTCATCGTGAGCTAGCTTCGGTCTCAATCGACGCGGCCGTCCGCAGCCTCCGGATCTCCTTGGCGCAACTCGCGCTTCCTTTGCTTATCGTCAAATCCGATAGACAAATAGAAGTCAATCGATCGAGCTTCTTCGATCGATGGGTATCGAAATGCTTTAATACTGGATCGAAGCTTATCGATCGTGATTGGTCCTCAGATTCGTTGGCCTGCGTCTCGGAAGGGCTCCAGGCTCAAGGCTCAAGACTCAAGGCTCGAGGCTCAGCGCTCAACGCTCGAGGTGGCAAACGAACTACTGTGCCTTTGCTCTCTTCGCGGTGATGCTGTGCAAGGCGTAGAAAGAGGGAGAAAGAGAGTTGGGGGCGATCTAGAGACGGACGGGCAAGGCACTGTGGTATGTCCTTGTTGGAAAGGACGAGCGTTCTTCGCAGGAACGGAAGGCAGCGAGCCCGGCAAAGCGACTGATCCGATGCCTTGTACACCGTTGATCGGACGGTGCGCCGTAGGTCTCGCTCGTGCTTGTCCTGCCAACAAAGCAGTTCGACAGCTCCAGAGAGCTGTCAACCGCACGGGCGGAGAAGAATCCGTTGTCGAAGCATTCGAGAAGGAGCGGATTTCGTGAGAACCTGTTCTGCCGAGCCTGTCCACATCCTCCACCGAGGCCTCTTCCTCTCGCCACCGTTACGCATCGGGCCGGTGCATGGCTTGCTCCACTTGTTCTTCTCCGCTAGCTCATCTGGCCTTACGTCTCCGCCAAGACGCATCCATAGTGCACCGCAATTCCCAGCTCCTGACACTTGTCCTGCAGCCCATCGAATTCGGCTCCAGGCTGAACCCAGAGCAAAGAGATTCCGAGCCTCCCCATCTCTTCTACGACGTCTGGTCCGCGTCGAGGATTGATCACAAGGTCTACCACTTCAGGCTGTGGCGCTAGCTCTTCAAGGTTGCTCGGCGTGTCCAGGGCAGCTGGAGAAGGATTCACGGCGTGAACCGTCTTGCCTAAGGATTGTAGTCGCCGCACCAGCTCGTCCGCAATGGGATTTCGCCCATGGCTCCCGACGACTGCCCAGACCTTCTTGCCTAGCATGTCGCTGGAGGTGCTGTAGTGGCGACCATATGCTTTCCTCGGCAGCCCGAAGCTGCGGATCAGAGACGAGTTCTGCCTGAACCCTACAGACAATGGAAAAATCAAGCCTCCAACAAGAAGAGTACGGCACATCTTGGTGCGCAACATTGGGGCCCTTCTGCAGCCCTGAAAACTGCAGCAAGGGCACAAAAGGACGGCGACCTCGTCGCGTGCGCGCACTGGATGCCGCCAAGCTCCTTCGGCCAGCTCTGTGTCAGCTGATCGCTCCAAGACCTCACGAACTGCGCGCCGTAGGCAGAAAGGGCCTAAAGAAAGATGCGGAGCTTGCGCGTGGCGTCGTTTGCGAGGCAACAGCCATCGAAGAGCTATGTTACGCGCGTCGGTGTGGAAGTTCACGTTCAGCTCTCTATCGACAGCAAGCTCTTCTCCGGCGCTCCCAGCGACGGCGGATGGACGAATCGCTGCGTGGATCCTTTCGACGCCGCACTGCCTGGCACTTTGCCACGGCTCAATGAGGCTGCTCTCGACAAGGCTCTGAACCTAGCGGCGATTCTTGGCTGCGCAGTGAATCGCACCTCTTACTTCGAAAGGAAGCACTACGTCTACCCCGATCTTCCACATGGCTACCAGATAACACAGCAGCAGACGCCCCTTGCAACTTCGGTGCGTTGTATGCAGAACGATGCAGGAAAAAATACCACGGCTGAGGGCTCTCTCAGGGTTTGCTGCGCTACTGCGAGATAGCGCGGAACAACGGCAAGGGCGCGGTTGCTTCGTGGCGCCTGCTAGAGCATACAGTCGCCGTGGAGAGGATTCAGCTCGAAATCGATACTGGCAAAAGCGTTCACCAGGAGAACAGCACATGCATAGATCTGAATCGAGCAGGTGCGTAGCACCCTCGAAGGGAAAGCGCGCGACGGGCATCCCCACCGAAGGACTTCTCTAGGATGCGCCCTCGTGGAGCTCGTGATGGCGCCGTCAATGCACTCGGGCGCTCAAGCATCTTCTGCTGTTAGAGAGCTCCAGCAGATGCTGCGTCGCAGTGGGATAAGCGACGGCAATCTCGAAGAAGGGTGCGCATCATAGGTCCAGCGCGTTCGCTAGGGACGTAAGGATCTGACTTTTTGCTACCGGCAGGTCTCTTCGCGCTGATATCAACGTCTCAGTGGAGCCACCTGGGTTCAGTGGCCGACTCCCGAGGGTAGAGGTCAAAAACTTGAATAGTCTCGCTCAGATTAAAGCAGCTGCTGAGCACGAGGCGGATAGGCAGACGAAGCTGCTGAAGAGGTGTGATGGCGCAAGTAGGACCGCAGGACGGGTGTCTGCTTTCCGACTAAACGTTGCCCTCCCACAGCGGCCAGAGCGTGAGACAAGAGACGCGCGCCTTTGATCCGTCTGAGCAGACCACCATACGCCTGCGGACGAAGGGCGGCGGTGTGGATTACAGATATTGTCCTGAACCAGACCTTGAGGCGGTGGTGGTCTCTGAGGAAAAGCTCGAGGTGGCTGTGGATGCGGCGAAGCGAGAAGGAAAGGAGCCCCTTTGGATGATAAGAGAACGGTGGCAACGTGACTATGGCTTTGCGTCCGCGGCCTCCTCCAAGAGCGAGATCATCCTGATGTTACCGGAGGAGAGCGTCGCCGCAGTCTTGTTCTACGACTCGGCGTATTCGTTGCCAGAGCTTTTTGACGAGATGGCGCAACTCCCCGATTCCACGATGACGCAGGCTGAGCAAAAGGAACATGCGCGAAGGGTCATGGTGTGGTTGGAGCACAGCGTGATTCCCTCTATTTCGCGCGCCGATAAAGAAGTACCGGATGGTGGCTTCGAGGGGAGAACCACTCCGCGCCCGTTCGACGCGACACATGAGGTTTTCACCACTACCCTCACAACCAAGGAGCGCGAATGCGAAAGGGCCCCTCAGGCAATGGCGACTCTGCTCGAAAGCTTTAGCAACGGAGAAGTCTCAAGCGATGGGATGCGGTCCGTCTTGAGCGTCTTCGCGGAGCAGCTTACGTTCTTGTCCAAGCAGGCGCCCATCCGCTGGCAACGGTACGTTTGGAGGCGCATGGGGAAGAAAGCCTTTCGACAGAAGCTTACGTACGCTCTGTGGACACCCCAAAGGGTTCAACTGCCCAGCACTCTGCAGCTTATCGAAGACATGGGTCTCCGGAAAATCACAGACGAGCAGACCATAAGAGAAATGGTCGTTCTTGCGCTGGATGATGCCGCGAACTCAAAGCAATTGCAAGGGGTAAGGGGTGTGACCGCGACAGAGCTGGGGGTGCGCTCACTCACCATCATGTTGTCGCTCTTTCAGTTGCTCAAGGGCAAGGACAAGCTCCGGAAGTACTTCTTTGGTAAGGTGATGCGAGCCTCAGACAGGC
>JAAMXY010003624.1:0-11724 GCA_019677205.1 Pinguiococcus pyrenoidosus
TTGCTTACGGCAGGGGAAAACGATGAAGTCAGGGGGGGCGCTTCCGATTCTAGCGGACATGGCGGCGGGGCTCCAAGCGGGGAAAAGCTAATGCAAAGGCAAAGGATAGCGCTGTCCAAGGAGGACGCGGCCATCGTTTTGCAGCGGCAGCTTCGGAAGCATCTGTCGAAGCGACGGGAGGTTGAGGAAGTGGAGATCCGCCGGCAGTTCCATGATTTCGAACACACGCGGCAGAGAAACGATATCACGGCGACCATTGATTTCAATCGCAGCGCTGCCGTTTCCGTGGCGCAGCCTCAGAAGCAAGGCAGGCTACAAGACTGGCGCTCCGTCGCTCCCGACGAAGAAACGAAGAGACTGCGCAAGGACAAAGCACGTCTGTTGAGAACTAAATTGGGAACGAGCCTCTCAAAGGCGACGCGAATCCGACCGAAGCTCAGTCTCCGTGGCCGGACGGCCGACGAGCAGCGAGAATTGGCAGCAACCGCGTTTCAATCGCTATGGCGGGGACGCATCGTGAGACGGGAGCTCAAGCGCCAGACCAACTTGGCCGTAATGTGTCAAGCACTCGTGCGAGGCTTTCTCGCTCGATCCTACTACGCGAAGGAGAAGAACGAGTACCTCAAAGCAACCGCGGAACGGCGCAGGAGGCGCGAGCGCCAGCAGCAACGCAGAGCAGAGGAGCAGATTTTGGATCAGCTGCGACAGCAGCATAAGCCTGACGCCATCGATCTGCAGCGGGAACAAGTAGAGAAGACGCTGAGTCGCGTGCCAGTTCCGGAAGTGGAAGAGAGGGAGCCCGTGGCACTGAAGGATCCTGCCCACCCCGACATCTTGCCACACCTCCCGGAAGGGAGCCTCGAGTGCTTCGCCGCCTTACAAGCAGCCCTGAAAGCTGCTCCCACTGTCGAAGGCCGCGACGCTTCGCTTCGGCTTGCCGAGCTAAGGAAACGCGTGGGCGTGAAGGCCAGGCAGCGGGAGATGGAGGAGCGGGAGACTGGCTTCCGGCCGGCAGATCTGGAGTCGGTACCACCGCGGCGAAGCTCGCGAGACAACTGTCGACGAATCTTCCACAACTACCGCAAGGCTCTGGACCTCTTGAGGCGACGGCACCAGCGAGAAAAGGAGCTGGAAAGGGCAAAGGACGATAGATGGCATCGCGTCCACGAGGTGCAGTCCTCGATTGGGGAGCTGTCAAAGCTGAAGGAGCTTGACGATGCGTGCAAGCCGATTCTCGCAGCCGTCAGGGCTCGCATCGCGGACGGCAGCTCCGCTGAGCCGTCAGAGGCGGAGCAAAAGTTCTTGGAGGGCTTCGGGGCCGCTGGCACGCTCCTGAAGCGCGTCCAGGACGCCCATGAGACGTCGATTCAGTCGTTCCGCGCGGATCGGCCTTGGTGGGCAGTACCTCTGCCAGAAGACGTCTCCTGTCTTCCCGTAGACATTCGCAAGGTCCAGTGCCTGAAGAGGCCGCGATGCTGGGAGCAGCAGTCCAAGGAACCCGCAGGCGACACGCCGACGGAAGACGAGGCGTCCATGTGGTGGTTCGCCATGGCGCGCCGGGACGACCTCGATCTCCTGCCCTACGCCCAAGTCGGTGCCCACGCGTGTGATCGCACCCCCGAACTCCAGCGACTGGTGCCCAACACTCGCGCCGTTGGCAAGTTCCTGTACGACCGGGTCGCGATCGGAAGCTACGGTGTGCGCGTGCGCACCGACGCCTTCGTGGGGAAGATGGAAGCGCGGACCCGAGCTCGGTGTCAGGCTATCGTCGAGCTTGCGCAGAAGCGCCGGGTGATCGAGGACTTGCCGAAAGAGCTTGCAGCCATTCGTAGGAATCGCGAGGAGCGTTGGAATCATGCAGCAACGATCATCCAGAAGAGCGTGAGGGGTGCTCAGGCGCGGCGGCGCCTACGCAAAGCGAGGTGTGAGAAGCGCGTCCTTGGAGCTCTTGCGAATCTCATGTCCGAGCTGCAGGATGCAGAGGGCTCCAGCTTTGGCATCGGAGAGATGTCGAATGCCTTGGCGAGGTTCAACACCTTGAGCAAGGAGCAGTTCGCGAGCGCCACGGCTTCGCGCCTCGCGAAGCCCGCCGGAGCTCCCGTTGCGCCGAAGACTGCGATTCTCCCGAAGCTCCAGACTGGCAAGACTACGCACCGCAAAGGCCTTGGCGGCTACACGGTTCTCAGCGCGCGGGATCGGTCCCGACCGGACATGGAGGTATCCGAACTGTCCACGGGCGCGCGCTTCAACCCACCGGCGAAAGCTGCCAGGCCACTTGGGGAGGACACCACAGGCGCTGCACCAAGAAAGGCTCCACCCGTTGGTGTAGAAGGGGCAGAAGCCACAGACGGTGGACACGTTTTGAAAAGACCCATCGGTAAGGATGCTGGGGAGAGATCTACCGCGCTACGCGCTTCGGATCCGGTGTCTTCGGATCCCACGGGAGCGTCCAATCAGACCAACGAAGAAGGTCAGCTCTATGAGGTTGACCAGCCAGCCAAACATGTGAAGTTTAGCTCACGGGACGCCGTATCGGCCTCTGTCGAGCTGGAAGGTCTGGAGAGAACAGAACCTGTCCGTCCCACCGCCATCCTCGACCAAATGCTGGCCGATGGCATGACGAGTGCGACGGAGCAGCACTCGCCTCTTTCGGCCGTAGTGCGTGCCCAACAAGAAGGTGGTGGCACACAGAGCTTCAGCAGCAGCACCTCGCCAGAGCAGCTTGCCCGCAATCACCGGATCGAGCAGATAAAGAAGGAGATGAAATCCAGATCGGGTCGCTTCGCGATGTCCGCTTCGCTAGAGAAGCGCGCAGAACAGGACTTCGCCCGGGAGATCTCAAAGAACCTTGTGGTTGCGAAGCTAAGGGTGCTGCTGCGGCGAGCGCAGGCCGGCGCACGGGTGAGTTCCGGAGTTGCACCCTTCCTTGAGGTCCTCGTCGTTGCTAAGCTTGCTCCCCAACCCAGGTGCACCGCTTGTTCAAGGGAGCAGTTGGCGAAGGGGGAAAGCTGCTGTCCGCCGATACCGTGGAGGGGAGCCTGAAACGACTGCTCGACGAGCAGGTTCCCGGCATGCCTTTGTACGACAGCGACCTCCTCTCCTCGGCCGAGACGACGCAAGCAGTCATGAGCTGCTTGGATCATGACGGAGACGGCGAGATCAGTTTTGACGACTTTGCCCTGTTCGCCGAGGAAAGTCTGCGCATTCCTGAGCCGAGCCTGGCGTCCAAGCGGGTGAAGCTGAGGCTCGCCCAATGCGCCCAGTTCGCCAACGTCGACGAGGAACGTATTCTTCGCGAAGCGTTCTGGCGTCCGAGGGCAGCGGGAGGAGAAGAGGAGGCTGCAAGTCTAGGCGACTGTCCAACGAAGCTGCTTGGCATTCGCGATCTCCGCGACGGCTTTGCGCACTTGAAGCTGGTCCTGTGTGCTGCGGATCTCGACAGCCTGTTCTTCGCCGAAGACGCCGACGCCGACGCAGGGCAGGAGGCCGCGGAAGGAAACGGGCTTCTCATCGATTTCCAGGAGTTTGCGAGCACGGTTCTCCCCCACACGGGCCTTCGCAGTCGCGTCAAGCGGCGAGCCAAGACCCTGATTAAGCGCGACATGCAGCAAAGCAAGGGGAAAGGCTTCGAACAGTTGATGCTGGCGCTCAGGGCAAGGGATACGAAGAATCTGAAGCAGCTCAGCGTTCGGGTGTTCAGCAGGGTGCTTGTGTCTTCCGAAGTGTTTGGTGAAATGGGCAGGAACGAAGCGGTCGCGCTCGCAGAGAAGCTACAGGAGATGGCCGGGACGGCGCGCGACGCGAAAGGATTTGTTAAGTACGCGCTCCTAAGAAAGCTGGTGTAGCTGGAAGCGGCGTGCAGCTAAGAAACAATCTTTCGTCCTGCCAACGGGCCTTTCACTCTTTTGTACCACTCGGGCAGGCTCCCAACGGCAGCGTAGTCCACGAAGACTTCCTCGTCCTCCAAGGGTCGCAAGGACACAATGAATAGCACCGAGTCTTGCTCTCGCAGTGGCTGATACAGGTACTGCGATTCCTTCGGGCAGAAGCGCCGAATCGGAAGGGCGTCCCGCGCGTCTTCACTTAGACTGCTGCACTTCATTTCGTAGAAGAGGCTGTTGGGCTGTTGCCCCTCTGGAGGATGGTTGACCATGCCCGCGAAGGGAATTCCGCTGTCACCCGTCAAGCCGGCAATGGCCTGGCGAGCGTCGGTGCTCCCTGCGCGATGGGTAAAACGAGAAGAGAAGGAGGCTGAGGAGACAATCGTCTGAACGCCATTTCGACCGTGGCCCCATACCTTCTATGAAAGATCCATCCTGATACTTGGCGGTGTAGCTGGCGGCCTCGGACTCGGGACTCACGGACGCCCACCACTCTTCAGCCCTGCTGGAATCTATCGAAACCGATTGTCAGTGAACGAGAAACGAGGCATAGTGCCGAGCGCATTCGCGTTGCAGATTTTTAGAGCTGTAGAGTTGTAGAGTTGAAGAGTTGTAGAGTTGAAGAGTTGAAGAGTTGAAGAGTTATAGCGTTGTAGAGCTGGAGAGTTACAGAGCACAAAGAGGCCGTGCGCATTGTGGACAAAGGTGCGTACCGTGAAGGCGCCCGTGGTACAAGGCTAGAACTGCCCCGGCCGGACACTTGCCCACCACGAAAAGACCCTTTCCGGCGCCGTCCACGCTCGAAGGCCGAACCTCAATCGGCAGCGTCGACTCGCCCTCGCCACTGGATGCCAGGGCCACGAGGCTCTGAAACTCCTTGGAAATGTCCACCCACAAGAACAGGACCTGCAGCATCTGCTCCGCGGTCCTCTGGACAGCCATGGTGTCCGCCTCGGTGTCCGCCTCGCTGACGTCACCAGCTGCCACCGTTGCATCCAGTGCGGTGAGCGCAGCCCCGAGTGCATCGATGATGCCTGCGCTGCGAGCAGACTGCTTCAGAGGAAGATCTGCGCCTTGAAGGCTCTGCAACCGAAGTCGCTCCAGAAGCTGCAGTGCCAGTCGCACGTCCCCTAGCTTTTCGATGGGATTGTCCCGCAGCTGAAAGCAGCCCGCCTGGACGATCAGGGGCAGCAGTCGCTCGGCAATGCCTTTCACGGCGTCGACGCCGGGCTCCGTCTTGAGTATGGCATCAAACACGAAGAGGCCCAGCTGCGCGTTGGTGCCCCTCGACGGCAACGTCGCGAGGACGGCGAGGATCCGGTCTAGGAACTTCCGAAGCAGCTCGGGTCTTGCCGTCATGACAGAGACGAGTTCACAGAATCCATGCCACAGCTGCTCCGCCTCAGCCGGTGCGGATTGAACGACATGAATCGCTTGGTCGAGGGCCTCCTCGAATTCGTCGCCTGGCTGTTGCTCTCCCGCAGCAGCGAGGAAGCCTTGCAGCGCCAAGACGCACGGTGTCGCCACACCAAGCGCAACTTCGCCTGCGCTGAAATCCTTGAGCTCCGAGTCCATTGCGTTTGCGCAAAAGCCCATCAACTTCGCTGTACTTTGACTGCACAGCACGAAGACCTCGGCGGGGAATTCACCCTGCAGGAGTCCCGGGACGCCTTCCAGCAACAGGTTCGCTGCCTGACTTGCCAGCGGCACTCTGTCGTCGACGCTGTGGGGATCTGATGACCCGTCGGAGTCCGAAAGCTCGAAGAAAGTCGCCAGCATCCCCGCCAGGGAGCTCCAGACCTCCACCCGTGTCGCGTCAGTCACGGGAAAGTCCGCGCGGAGCGCCTCAAGAGCGTCAGCGGCATCCTCCGGGCTGCCCTTCTGAGCCTCCTCAAAAGCCTTGAGATAAGGCAGCTCCGCCGCCATGATGAAGTCTGCGGTGCGGCGTCGCTGAAGGCACTGGTCTCGCTAAAAATCGGAGAGCTTTCCTACGGGATCAGCTGATCTACGCGACGCCACGCAATGATATTGTACTGCCAAATTGCGCCCAACCCTGCGATGCGCCAATGACAGCTTCGTTCCTAGTATAAACTTCCAATCACATCCCTGGCTCGATAACAGAGGAGGCTTCAATTGGCTGAAAAACGGCAGACTGGTGTGTTGTCGCCGCCATGATCGGAGACCAAAGCTCCAGGATTGGTGGAAACGATGGGACCAGTTGACTTTGCAGCGCCGCTGGCGTTTCCGCGGAACTGCGCCACCGACATTGGCACTTTGGAAGCCCGGGCGTCGTTGTGGGCATCCTCGTACGGTCGCAAAGCTCTCCGAAGGGAGGTGGGGCATCTTGTCCGCTGCTTCGAGAGGACCTGGGCTGGGCGGTGGTCCCAGGAGCGTCGGGAGCTTGGCTGGATTCCTTTCATCTTGGACGCACGCCCCAGAGCTCCTCGGCAGGAGCTTCGGATCGACAGACCATCTGAGGAGCGGGGTGTCCCCTGCTGAAGGATGTGGGACACGCGATTTCAAACCCCACGGAGTACTGCCCGTGCAGGGACTGATGGGTACGAAACGCCGGGGGCGCAGGAGACGCCGCGCAGCCTGGGAGAGTGGCAGGCCTCTCGAGCTCAACAGGCCGGGACTATGCAAGAGGCGCCCGGGTGGACTGCGAGCCACAGAGCGAGGAGATACACCGTGGGCGAGCCTGTCGTGAATCGACCCTGGGAGGGACTTAATCAATACCAGACACCCTATGCGTCCTCGCCGGCTGTGACGCCGCAAGGCGTCACAGCCGCAAGCGAAAGCGGGGGAGTCGACTACAGCCAAAGATTGGCACGACGGCATCAGCATCACTCGTTTGCAGGAAGCTCCAAGACGGGGGTAGGAGAGCCATACTTCGGAGCCGTGGACACGCAAGACGTCGAGTCCGTTTTCTCCTTCACGGCGCAGAACAAAGTGGACGCCGTATCCGCCATAATCGACCGCGGGGTTCCAATAAACGTTCGGGATGCTTTTGGGAACACCTTGCTCATGATAGCCTGCAAGTATGGGCACAAGCGAACTGTGAAAATGGCACTGCGAAGGGGCGCAGACATCGACGCGAGAAACTTCCGTGGGGAGACAGCTCTGCAATTCTGCTACGCTTTTGGGCACGGGGATACTTTAGGAGCATACCTTCTCTCAAAAGGAGCAACTGGACACCTTCCAAATGGAGCTGGCCTACGGCCTTCGCAGGGCTGGCCACAGAGTTTGCAACACCAGTCGTAGGTCGTCCATCGCAGTAGGCAAGGTGCAGGTCGGGCGAACTGGCTAAAAAAAATGCCTCGTCCGAAGCAAACCACGAGGAATCAGCACGAGTCTGTCATTAAACTAAGGCAAACTTGAAGCAGCTCTAAGGGCCACGGCTGACGATGCCAGCGTGCCGAGAGGGTGAAGCACCGCCTGCACCATGCCTGTCGCCTCGTCCCCCGCCATCCCTAAACCTAGTTGATCGTGATCGTTTCAGGAAGCTTCGGGACGCCGCGGGCTTCGCGGATAACCCAGTCTGCGATGGTGTCCGCAAGCCTCTGTGCACCGACCTGGTCCCCAAGAGACCAGCGGAAGGACGTGGAGGCGAGATTGCGAACGAAGTCTTCTCCGAAAACCTCCGAGTAAGGCGAGGCAGCGGTGCGGACGTCCTCGTTGTCGATGTCCAACTCCAGATACGCTGGCGTCAGATGATTCCCTTCCAGCTGCAACGTGCGATACCCGCGCGCAACGTCCTGCATATCGATGGGCAGCGCACCGATTAGCTCGTTCGACGTGTCGAGCTCGTCTTCGTCCAACTGAAGGAACAGGGGAAGCCACTGGATGGCAGCAGCGATGGCACGCTCGCGGCTGCTGGCTTCCTTCTGCGCCTGCCCTTCCGCATCCCATTGCCTCCAGCCCTCCTCGCCGTTCTCCATGGCCGCGACGTAGTCTTCCAGCAGGTTCACGACCCGGAGAGTGGTCTCCTGCGCAGTGGGCACGAAGTCGAAGCCAAGCGAGGTTGCGACGTTCTGCAAGATGTCGAACACCGGATCTGGCACCCTTCCCATCGTGTCGCTCCCGGAGTACGCCCGGATGAGATCCTTGACGAAGGTCAAGGACGTGCTGATGGGTGCGTTGTTGAAGCCTGTCACTGCCAGCGCCTTGATCTTGGCATTCTCCAAGTCGCCCGCGGCGAGCGCCGCTTCGACCTCTCGCATGCGGTTTAGCAGAAGGAGCTTGCCGCCTAGGCTATGCCCGAACTGAAGCTCCGCAAGCTGGCCCCGCGGACGCCACCCGAAGCTCGCTTCGCCCTCGGTCAGAGTCTCATCCAGCATCCTCATGCAGTTCTTGCTGATGGTATCGTGGTCGAGACTGCGCGTTGCGTCATACGGCGTGGCCACAACCGCCAAGCCACGCCCGAAAGCAGGGTTGATGGCGACGCGCCGGAGGAGCGCATCGTAGCAGAGCTGGGGATACTGCGCAATACCGAAACCGCCTACGAAGTGCAGGACAGCCCACGGCGTCACGTCCTCCGACTGCAAGACCAAGGCCCCGGAAGCACTGGTGCGCCAGGCAAAGCCGTCCGGGGAGTTCTTGCCATCTCCTTGGCGCTGCCGCGCATCTTCAATCCGCTTCAGGGAGTTCCGGAGCGCCAAGCCGCCGCTGGTGAGGTCATCAGGCGTCTGGAACAGCCGCGAAGAGCGGCTGGAGATCCGGCGGAACTTCGCTGGAGAGCGCAAGCCAAGGCTCGGCGAGGTCACCAGCAGGAGCAGAAGCCCTAGGCCTCGCTGCGCCGCAGCTAACATGCCGGAACCGCCAAGTACAGAGCGGAAGCCTCGCCTCGCCAGCTGGGTGCCAGGCCGCCGCGCTCGCTCCGGCGTCCACATGGCACTTCGGCCGAACGTTGTCCGTCTGTCACAAGCCCGTTTCCGGGACAGACGGATCCAGTCCAAAGTTCCCGCGCTTTCTGGGGGCGGGCCTTCGTGGGGAGAAAGCCGGGTGCTTGGGTGGGCCAAGCGCGCGACGACGCGATGAGCTTCGCCGCGATCGACAAGCTGGACGATGGGGTAAGCGGTGCAATGGATGAGAGTGGCGCACGGGATACATCGCGGGCGGGCGTGTACGCTCCGCGCTTGTCAATGCAAAGCGCGGGCTCCGCTCTACAGCGTCGACCAACTCACGCTTGTTTCAGGCGTCTGCGAGCCAAGAAGCAGCGGAGAGCCATGGAGAGATGCATTATGCGAAGTCTCGCAAAGCTTTCAGCGCCGCGCTGGAGGCGTACAGTGCCGGAGACCGAGACGGGGCGCAAGGAGAGCTGCTGCGGCTGAGGGAAGAGGTACGTTCCGGCCGTCCTCGTCGTGATCCGATGCAGAAGCTTGACGACGGAATCGGACAGGTGCAAAGCGGGCGGGAGCGAGTGCGCAAGGATCAGCAGGAGAGAACGAGGGAGAGCAGGGAGGAGATTGCTGATCGATACGACCATCTCTATTGCCTGGTGCTCAAGACTCTTGGAGACATCGCCAACTCCAAGGCGCTGCATCTGGAAGCCTTTGCATGCTATGGCGATGCCGTCGAAGCTGGCGAAAGGAGTGTCGTCCTCTTTCACCGCTTCGCGAAGGCAGCCTGCAACAGTGGCAACCTCGGCGTCGCAGGGACGGCGATCGAGCACTGCCTTGCGATCAATCCAAACTTCCTCCCCGCCTTGTCACTGCTCGCCGATCTTCGTGCGAAGGCGGCCAGGATGGACCGTCCGAGTAGCGACGACAGCACACGGAGCGGGGGTCAAACGGATGCAGTCGAGCTGAGCGTCGCTGAAGATCCACACGACGCGCTGCAAACCGCGCAGGAACTGTGCAATGCCTTGATCGCTCAAAGCGAGAAGGTCGACGCGCTACAGCCCGTCTGCGCCGTCTTTACCGCGGAGGTTGGTGATCAAGACCCTCCCCATGAGACAGTAAGCGGCTTGAAGCGGGTGGAAGCATCTCCAGGCAAGCATCGCTCGAACCGTAGCGAGCAAGATCCCAATCGCATTCGCGAAGGATTTGGAACCCCCGCAGAGCGACGGCAGGACTTGTGTCCCCTTCTGGCCAGTGAAGTGCGTCCCGGTGACTTCGTGAAGGCAAACTTCGCTGGAGATGACATGTGGTACATCGCCAAGGTGGTCCACGTCCGGTCTCCCCAGATTCGAGTGAAGTATCTCTCCGACGGCGTCGAGGAAGAGGCTCTTCTTCCGGACCCCGACATCCTGAGGGTGTCTGATGACGAGAGAGACATCCTGCTGGCGGCTGAGGAGAACGCTCGGCGAGACGAGATGCCTACTAAGGCAGGCGAGGACGGAGGCAGCGACGTTCTCGGAGAGGACGCATCTGCAGACGACAAGAGTTCCGCCGTGAAAGACAAGCCTCGGCGATCCGCACGGAGGAAGGCCACTTCCTTGCTTGCCAAGGGTGCAGACTTCGTAGACGGAACGACACCCGTTGGGGCACGGACTGAGAAAGAGAAAGCTGATGCGCTTGAGTACCTTTGCGACGCCTGTGGTGACCTTGACGAGGTTCCATCAGATGCCGAGGAGGACACGGAGGCCCCCAGTAATGCGAACGAGGCGCAACAGGGAGATCGACGCCCAGCAAGTGAGTCAGTGATTCTCCGAGCGGGCATAGCGAGGGAATGCGAGTTCGTGAAGTCGATGAGTATTGCCCTCGCGTCTCAAGACGGCGGCATCCAGACGCACACCGAGATCCGCGCCACGGAAGAGATGGAAGATGGCAACAGCGACTTGGCTGATCGACTTCGAGACTCGTTCGACACTGAAGAGTTCCCAAACGCTTTCTTTGCTCTGCGCGAGGTCATAGGGGTGGTTTCAACGTTTGCAGGTGCACCGAAGGGTGACTCGACTCCGTTCCCATCGGACTTGAGAGAGTCTCTTGGCAAGGCTTGCAAGATTTGCGTGGAGTACTTCGGGTTTGACGCCCTCTTCGCTTCGTCCGATCTGCGCTTTTCTACGGACGAATGTCTTTTCGTCGCGGAATGCATGTCGGAAGCGGCTGCACAACTTGACGGGTTTGGAGACTTGCGGACGAGGGCGACCGTTGATCGGCTGTTGTTTCGAGCCGCGGAAAACCTCGCTGCCCAGGACTCAGGGCAGGCGAGGCATCGACGGGCTTGGGCGCGGCATGCATTCCTCTCCGGATCACTCTGTCTGGCTCAGGGGGATCGCCGTGGTGCGAGCGCAGCGTTCGCCATGGCCTTGGACGCGGTACTTGGCAAGAACAAGTTTCGCTCTAGGGGAAAAGATGCCTCCGTGGAAGTGGCAATGCCGCACTTGATTGACGTCCAGCGGCTTTCAGCAGCCGTGGTGGAGCAGCGAATGACTCGCACAAAGCTCGAGGGAACGCTCGCTGAAATCCAGAAGCAGTACCGCAAGGTTCGTCTTTCAAGCCCGAAAGGCACGGACGAGCTCACGGAAGCTTTTGGCTCGCTGGAAGCCAAGCTTGACAGAGTCTTCAAGCTTCGAGGGGACTCCGAGTTGGCGCATGCGGCCGCCGTTTCCTATCTACTCAAAGACCTCTACCGATACGCGAGGGAGGCCTCGGTCCAAAGATCAAAGCCGCCTCGGCCAAGTGCTTTGTCACTGCCGAAACCGGGACAGCTGACGGCGCCGTTCCCTCCTCGGTCAGTGCAAGACAATCCCCAGGGGCGAGGTGCCATGATTGCGCAGATACCATCTCCTGGCGCGAAGCCTGGTTCTGGTCCGAAGTTGCCTCTCTCAGGCGACAACTCGACAGAAGGTCATGGCAGCCGGGCGAACGCGCCTGCCGTGGCAGCAACGAAACCTGGACAA
>JAAMXY010003646.1:0-13216 GCA_019677205.1 Pinguiococcus pyrenoidosus
TGTATGCCGATCTGGAACTGCCCTTCGTGGTGGGAACGACCGGAGGAGACCGCCAGCAGCTGCAGGCGGATGCGAAGAGAGGCGGATGGGCCGTGGTTGCACCCAACATGGCCAAGGGCATCGTGGCGATGCAGGCGGGCATCGCGCGGCTCGCAGAGTCCTTTCCGGGCGCGTTCTCCGGCTACGAGCTGACGGTGACCGAGTCGCATCAGAAGACCAAAGCGGATACCAGCGGTAAGACTCTCTCGCGACGCGACGAGCTCTTCGGCACAGAAAATGTGGCTCAACCGGAAGCGCTTTTGGGATCAACCAGGAACTGCCATCGCGGTCACAGAGGCGTTGGCGAAGCTCACGAACGAGCCGTTCGATCCGGAGACCGGGATTGAACGCCTCCGAGACGATGAGGTACGTCGGGCTCCAGGCTCCCTTCGTCCTTCGCTTTCCGCTCGGGTCGACTTTGCGATGGGAAGCTGATGCGTTTTGCTTCATGTGCTACAGAGCTCTATGGCGTTTGGAGTGCCCGAGGACGCGCTTGGGGGGCACGCGTTCCACACGTACTCGCTGAAGTCGAAAGACGGGACAGTCGAGTTCCAGGTTCGGCACAACGTCTGCGGGCGACGGGTATACGCCGACGGCACCGCGGATGCAGTAAGTGTCACTCGTCTGCGCAAGCGTCTTTCGCTCACTTGGGTTGACATCCGTGGTGCCATCGGGACAGGTTCTATTCTTGGCGAATAAGATCGCAGCGGGCGGCAGTCCAAGGGTCTTCGACATGATCGAGGTGCTCAGCGAAGGCGGGCTCTAGGGGAGAAGGTCTTGCTTGTGCCGCAGGGCAGCAGCAGCTGGCACATCGTGGGCGATTGGCAACTCAAAAACAACCGTCCTATTGCATGAGCTTCTCTCTCCTGTCTCGTCTCGCTACAACTCGTCCTTGTGATAGTCTTGGTTGTCGAACCGCACCTTGACCACCTACAGAGCGGGCGAAAAGGAGCGGGCGAAAAGGAGCGGAGATTTTAGGGAAAGCTGCCAAGACGCCAAAGCGCATCTTGCCATAACATCCTCCTACCTCTGGACGAGAGAGCAGGAAGTCCTTTGCTTGCTGCGACTGATAGCCCGGCACGGTGACCAGCGTCGTGGCGGAGCCGATGTTGTAGACTTGCGCGGTGATACCTCCCGTCTGCAGCAGCTCTTTCCACTGCCGGAGGTACACGTCGATCTCCTGCTTGGAGTACTCCTGGTCCTCCGAGGTGTCCAGATGCACGAACATCATCTCGCCACCCAGGCCATCGGCACTACCACCACCAATGTCAGAAGTCCTGCACACGTGGTTTTCCACGACAGCACAACCCACGAAACTCTCACCCTGTGAATCCGCTGCCGCCAAACTTTTCGCCGCCCTTGAACTTTTCAAGCTTGCTCTGCTTGGACAGCGCCTGCAGCTCGTCCATGGTCAAGACGCTGCGATGCAAAAGGTGGCAGAACTCAGGGGCCGTCTTTCAAGTCCTCCAGAGCATTGGTGTCACTCACTTCGGGTTCGGAGCGCCGTCGTTGTCCCGCATCTGGCTCGCCAGCTTCCTCTGCGCACTCCTAGCAACAGCTTCGTGCTGGTGTGCAACAAGTCAAGCAAAGAGCGGCGTCAGCTGCCAAAAGCAGAACAACAGAAACCGCGAAAAACGGATCTGATGTCACCTTTGCGGCCTCTTTCTCCAGCTGCTTCTCCACCGAGCGTCGCAGAGCTTCTCTCTCGCTCTCCAGCTCCTCAGCCTCATCTCCATCTTCCCATGCCTTCCGGAAGACAGCGAGATAAACGAGGTGAACACCGCAAAGATGCGCAAAACGCAAAGTTTGACCGGCAGCTCACCTCTTCTAAAGCGTCCCAATCGACGTTATCCCACTCTCGGATGCCCTTTTTCGCTTCCACGCATCTCTTAGCCACATATAGCGCACACAGCGCCAGAAAGAGGCTCACGTATCCTCGAGGCATTTCGAAGTTGTGGCGCGAAGTTTTGTATCTTCCGCGATTTCCCCTGTCTCTTTCTGGAGCTCCAGAAGGCGCCACGCGGCAGTCTGGAGCGAGTTGTTCGGTCTGTCACAACAGGCGAGATCTTGGTTTTGGTTTTGGTTTTGGTTTTGATTTTGGTTTTGGTATTGGTATTGGTTCCTTTTTTGAATTCTGTTTTGGCGTTTCAAGAAAAATTTAGTTTTCTGCTTTGCGTTCTTTGCGCCCGCATGTAGACGGACACAAGTGATGTGTGATATGTGTGCTGCGCCCGCAGGTACCGCTTGAAAGAGACTGGCGTCGAGTTGCGTACGTATGCGTCAGAAGTTCTTTGGAGCCAGCGTGTACCAGATCAACATGCGCGGGCCTCTCCTGCTCGCCTGCCTAGCTGTGGCGCAAGCAGCAGCCTACCCCACCAAGGTGAGGCGCTCTGCCGCCCTGCGAGACGCGCCGGCGCCTGATCAGCTGATCTCGGAAGGTGCTCGTCTGCGGCGCTGGGGGCCGCGTGGGTCGCCAAGTGGTCACCAACTTGTTGCAAGAGGGTGAGCAGTTGGCGTCGACATGGGGAGAAGCCGGGGGCGGGTCTGAAAAATTGCTGCTGTGGCAGAAAATGTCACGACGATCCGAGCTTTCGTGAGAGAGCCCAAGGACATGCCATCGGATCCGCGCTTGGAGGTGTTCCGAGGAGACCTCAACAAGGCCAGCGATCTGGAAAAAGCCTGCTCGGGAATGGAGGCTGCCGTCTGGTGCGATTTGGACCCTGCTTGGCTCGCAAGAGCGAAAGATTCGCCGACTGACCTTCCACTGCCAGGTGTGCATCCGGCTTCAGCGACCGCTCCAGCGTCGTCAATCGTCTGAAAGTAGGTTTTCTTGTTCCGCCCATGTGAGCTTTGCAACGGGAAACTGACAAAAGCCAAAATTATGGCGCGAAGGGCCTCTTTGGGGTGGTTGTACGACCGGAGGAATCCATTGACATCCGGGGCCTTCGCTTGCTTGGCGAGTCGATGAAGAAGCAGCCGCCGGCGGCGGCGGCGGCGGCTGGCGAGGACCTCCCCAAAGTCGTGCTTTGCAGTTCTGCTGGTGTCACAAGACCTGCATGGCCGGCGGACAAGCAGAAGCGGCTGAAAGGAGCCGCGGACATTCCCATCGTGCGGCTGAACCCCTTCAACATCCTCGACACGAAGAGGAAGGGCGAGGAAGCTCTGCGGTCCACTGGCGTCCCGTACGCCATCGTCCGTCCGACGGGCCTGAATGACGACTGGCCAGAGGGCCGGCCCATCTTTAGTCAGGGAGACATCGCCGTTGGCCGCATCTCCAGGAAGGACGCGGCCTATGTCTTGACGAGGGTTTTGGGAGAGCCGCACGCCACGGGGAAGACCTTCGAGGTCATGGCGCTCAATTCGTACCCCAAGGCCGCGTCCATGTCTAGCACGTTGGAGAACCTCGTCCAGGACGAAGGGTAAGCAGCTTTGTGTCCTTAAGAAGTGCTGGGGATGATGATGATGACGATGATGATGATGATGATGATGACGATGATGATGATGATGATGATGATGATGATGATGATGATGGCATCTGCTGACTATGAATATTTTGCAGATCGGTCGGTCCAGGCATGTCCGAACAGGAGATAGACGCCAACTACAAGTTGCTTCAGCAGCTACTCCCAGGTATGCTAAAAGTGAGGCAGGCGAAGGACAGTAGGACCCAACTTAAGCCACGCCTCGCTCCTGCGCTTAGGCGAGCGCCAAGAAGCAAATGCCCTCGCGATGGGGCAAACGTACGAGCAGCTGGACAAGGTACACAAGAGGACTCTCAGAGAGCACCAAAGATTCGAGGCAGCAAAAGACTAATACCTCGCATTAGGGGGAGGAAGGGCGGCTCGGCAAGCGTGGACAAGAGCGAGTCCCAATCGTGCAGGAAGGGTAGCATCCCTGCCGAGAAAGGGTCTGCCCAGCGAAGTTTTTTTGTCGAGGCGGGTGTGGTGCGCTCCTTGCGAATTGTGTGTTTCTGATGCCTGCAACGAAGGAGGAAGCGAGGGTACCGAGGCGCCACATATAAGATGTCTGGAAGCGCGGCGCACTCTTTGACCAAGCAAGGCCGGAAGAAACACAGGAAGAGGTTGATTCGTCATCATGTGTCCAAAATGAATGTCCAAGTCTGTATGGCAAACCACCACCGCGATGTTTCATTCATGGTTTTCGGGTCCACAAGTCTCCGCCGCCCGACAAAAAGCCGATGTGCCAGTGCCTTTATGTCCAATTGAACGCTGGCACCTTGAGTTTCTGGTTGGTAAGAAATGACCATGTCTAAGCATTTGCGGTCCAAGACGAGCTCCTCGGGCCTTCCCCTCCTTACAAATCTACTGAGAAAGCTGGCTTGGTCCTTCGAAGCCGACTTCTGCAAAGCTTGCCCCTCAGCGGCAAAGCTCCTCGGAGCCGCTGCTGTCGCTAGCTTCCGCTCCTGCGTCCTTCGCACGGGTACTGCTCGGGACCAAAATGCGGCATCCGCTTGATAAACCCGACCTATAAGAGAAAGTCAATCTGCTATGCAGAATAAGAGGGAGAAAGAACGGCACATCGCGAGCGCGCATCGCTACGTGCGCATCGCTACGTGCAAGCCTTCTACTGTCCCGGTCATCGAGGGCTTCCAGGACTACGGCGGCGCTTCCGAGTCGCAATCGACTCCACGCCGGAATCATGGGAAAGGATTGCAGATCGCCGATCCTCCGCCGCAGCAGGCGTGGCTTCAGGTACGTCGGTATCGTCATGGCCCGGTTGAATTGCTGCGGGAGGAGCGGCTCGGATGGGAGGGACGTCTCGGGCGTCCGGAACGCCGGTGGAGTCCCACAGCTGTAGGAAAGTCCCTCCAGCTGGCACCTTCACGCTGGTCTTGCGGGCTTCCGGCCTGGTCGACTGACCATCGTGGAAGCCATTGCCGCGAGCGTGTGCATCTGCGGATCGTCCGGCTCGACCGGTTTGATTGCCGAGTATCGCTGCGGCTCCCGGCTCGTCCGCGTAGTCCTGCTTCGCACAACTGCTCGGTGCCGTAAAAAACGAATGCCCCGCGTGGAGAGGCCTCTCCAGCGAGTCCCTCCTGACGGTTGCCTAGACATTGCAGTGGCAGTTCCAGCAAACGCCCCTTAGCCTAGATTGACCTTGACCCTCACCCTACCCCAAGCGTTGACGGGCGTACCTCGCAAGGAGTCTCCAGTTGTTTCCGGGAACGGTCCACAAGAGCAACAGCGGCGCTGTCCAGCCTATCCGCCGCCCTCGGGGCTGCCAAGTCCTCTCTGCCATCCCCTCGCATGGATGTGCCATACTGCTCAGAATACCCGTCAAAGCTCCGCGGGGCCATCCTGGTTGGGTATGCCCCCGGCAAGTATCCGCCCTTGTTGGGATACGGCTGCCCATTGCTGGGGAGATCCCCGAACGAAGACGGTGGTTGCCGATGGAGCCAGTCCCTATGCTCGAATCCATCGGCACTCATAGCCCGTCTCGTTGAGAAGCTGCTGGGCATGCTGCCATCTGCGCCCCGCTGTGCCTCAGATCGGAAGGCGTCCATGAGGTCCTGGGGAACGTTCACCTCGCCGCCACAACGACTGCTGCTGTCGAAGCTGAAGGGGTCGCTCTGCGGTGTTATGCTCACTCCACGCGGTAGCACCTGCCAAGGCGGGCGCGGCGAGGGCGTGATGTCGGTGACGTACTCGTCGCCATGCTGAGGAGCCGGCGTTGGCGGCCAAGCGCGATTGCCTTCGAACTGATCCTGGTCGCGAAAGGCGAGCTGGCGCTCGACGAAGCTCGAGGGTTGCCCGCGGTGACCCGCCGCTTGCATGTCCATGTACCGCCGCTCGTAGGCCTCCGCCGCGGACCAGCGCCGGTGGTACTGCCGTCCCTGTTCCTCCCACTTTGCTCGAGAGTACCCGGCAACCGGCTCGAATGGGCGCCCAACGGCCTCCGGCCCCAACATCCAGGAGGGTGGTGGAAACGACATGGAGTGCACCGCTGGCGGCACCGGAGCTCCCAGCTCGCGAGCGCTCTGCACATGGTAGTCCTGCACAGCGTAATCCGCTCGCGGAGGCGGAGGACGCGTGCCGGGAGGACCATACCCAGGGAAGCTCCGGCCCGGCGGCCGCTGCATGCCCGGCCGGTAGCTGGGCAAATGCAGATGAGAATGCTCTCGAGGTGGGACGGAATAGCCGTGGTTGTATCCCTCGCGAGCGCGTGGGTCGGGAGGGTGCACCTGGTGGTGCCGCAGCATCGCCGTATGCGCTTCAGCCTGCGCTTGCTGCCTCGCCTCGTCATCTTCGGCTCGCTTGACAGTGTCCTTCACGTGCTGGAGAAACTCTTCCGCGCTGCAGCGTGATCAACACCACGGCCCAGGGTACGCAAGGAGCGAAGGATGGATGTGAGATGCCTGCGGGCCAGCCAGTTCCGCATCCTACAAGGCCCAGTGCTCACCACTTCGTCTCCAACAGAAGGCCGTAGTCTCTGGCCAGGAGGTTGTGGAACTGGAGGATGAACCGCGTATCGAGCGCGTTCTCCGACTCGGCCATGGGCGTTTCAGTCACGGAAAGGGAAGCCCGAAGCCGGATGGCGATCTCTGTGAACGTGTCCTTCACCAACTCTGCGTCATCCAGCCTCGGCGATACCCGGCCCACGCCGAAGCAGCTGTGCGGATGCGACTCCAGGACCTTGAACTGCAGCCTACGGGCCCATTTTTCCCCCGAGTCCACACGCCAGACAGGTTAGCACGGCGCCTGGGAAGAGCTTGGAAGCCCAACGCCCAACTCGGACGAGAGCAAGGAGAGACTGACGGACAGAAGGCAGAGTGCTGTGGTCCTTACGTTTTGGGATCGTCCATTTTGGCCCGAAAGGCGAAGGCGCAGGGTTCCCCGCGGCACGTGCCGGGACAGCGAAAGGTCACCAGGCCATTGTTACATTCTTTCCTGCGATGGAGGGGCCGCGCGGGCGCGGGCTCAGTCGCGGCGCCATTGGATCAGTCGTGGAAGGGGGTCTGTGTGGCCTACGTTAGCTTTCGCCCCTCAAAGGCCTGCATGAGGCAGAAGCTGCGCTTCACGTCCGTCGAGCGCAGCAGCATTCCTAGAGAGCGGAGGAACACCCACGTGTCAGCAAACTTCGCATCGGCGGCGTGTGAGGAGCTCCAGGTGGAAGTGCCGCCGCCCCCCTTCGGTTGCGCTCTCAATGCCTCCGCACGACACCGCGCCACACGCTTTGGTGGCCCTTCGCACGCTGCGACCGGCGCCACTTCGAGTCTCAGCGGCGAGCGCGAGCGCTACGGCGAAAGGCAGGACAGAAACCAAGCGTATTCGCGGTCGCAAAAGCCCGCGCGATCGCGTTTGAGCCCGCAGTGCTCTCCCGTCTCTCTGCGGCGTCACCGGCCATTGGGCTGCCTGATGTGCCTTGTGGCGCATGCAGTGCGCCTGTGCGAGAGCGCACCTTGCTCGCGGGGCCACTCCGGATTCCGCGTGATCTGGAAGGCCTGCACACGCGCGGGAGACACAGTGAGAGAGGGCGCGTTCGAAAGCGGTCGTTGGCACGCACCCGCCGCAGACGCGCCAGCCTCGCCGGGTCATCAGGAGCAGCCACGCCCCCTCTCATCCTCAGCCTGCCGCGCAGGGTGCAAGCGCGGCTCCAGCGCGTGGCCGGGCGCGCGCGCGGCAAGTTCCTCCTCCGCAAAGCGCGCAGAGCGTTCGCGGACCTTAACGAACTCGTCTCAACGCCATTTCCTTGCCCCGTGACGCTCGTACACGTCATTCGCACGGAATGCCAAGTGCTGATTGGCTCCAAGCAACCAGGTGGTTGGCCGATCTCCCAACTTCAAAAGCCGGGCTGTCGTCTAGTCAGCTGGCGTTGAACCAGTGGGAGGATCGCTGCTTGGCGAGGAGGGCACGTGACGTTTGGATTCCGACCAATCAGGTGGCCGACGTAAGCTGAGAATTGCATTGGCCTAGATTCGAATCGTCGCGCCATCGCGCTTGGCGAAGCCGGAAGCGCTGCGAAATTCGCCTGTGATGTTGTGGATTGCCTGCGCCATAGCAATGAGCCGCCAGCTCTATGGCTGGGCCGCAAGTCTGGGGCACGCGATTGGCTTGTTTAGCGAAGACATGGCCAGGGACATCAAGTATGCGCGTTTCGAGCCGTTGGCACGCGTGGCGGGGTCCTATAGCGTCCGTAGCAGGGCCGACGAGTCAAACCGTTGAGATCCGTTGAAGGCGTCTGCATGAATGGCGTGACATTGCTGCAACCGGAATCGTATTTTTCTTTTGCGATGGACAGCGCTTCTATGGCTGCTGCGCGCTTCGGACGTTGAACTCTCTAAAGTACGTGGTGTCTGATCCAGAAAGTACGGACTACGCGGTTACCCTACACTTCTCTCCAGTGTGAACTCCCTGAAAGTCCCGAGCAGCTCTGTATTGAATCTTCTTTCGGCGTGGTCCTCGCAGGACCCGCGCACACGTTCGGCCATCAAATCTAACCTCGCGACGTAGACGTGATTGGTGCGGCCGGAAAGAGAGCGGCCAAAACCCGGGAGGGGCAAGAAAAAGGCGGGCGGTTCGGCCTGCTCTTTCGATCCTTTTCTACAGAAACATCGCGATCGATGTGGAATCGTCGGCACTGCATCATGGGCGATCTGCAGGTTGCACTTGCGAGGAAGGCGCCAATCATTCCGTGCTCTCTCAAGCAACGCCCGAGTCCGTATCGGATCTTTCAAGACGATGGTCGTGCATCACCGATCACGCACGGACCACACGCCTGATCTATGGGTCTGCCTCGTCGCCCTGGCTGCCTACGGCACGTCTGATGCATCGACATCGTATCTGACGCACCAGCAGCAAGACAGATTTGCGTCGACTCGTGTTGACGAGTCCGAAGCGAGGTGCACGCTGCTGGCTGGCGGGCGCGCGAGCCTTGCCAAAGGAACATGCATGATGCAAGCAAGGCACGGGCATGAAGCAGGCCAGCCAGCCAGCCAGGCAGCAGTCGCTTGACTTCTTCCAGCCAGCCAGCAGCCGATCACCGCCTTCCAGCCACCTTCTCAGCATCCACATCTCACACTCCCATCTCCCATCTCCCCGCCACACCCACCAGCAGGCCACCACCAAGGCGCCACCAGCAACGCAACCAATCACCCGACTCCAGCAAACGCCAGTTCCGCTCTTCCGTTCTTCCGTTCTTCCGTTCGGACTACAGGAACAGCTCCGTCGTCCGCGTCCGCTCCGTCCTACGCCCGCATGAATTGCCACCCGGAATTTCCCGCCAAAAGCAGTCAAACACAACGGCTTCGAGCCCCCACACGCGCGCCTCGATGCCTCAGCGCAGCCCTTTGGGCGTCTTCGTGGCCTTCGCCCTCCTCGCGGCCTGCTTCCTAGCCGTCCAGCTGTCCCTGGTGGCCTTCGTGGGCGGACCATCTGGCGCCAGTCCGGCCAGCGCGCCGGAGAGCGTCTTGAGCACTTCGGCGCCGCCGGAATTCTCGTGGAGAGTGTTGGCGCCCGAGACGTCCGACGCCGACTCC
The DNA here is from genome assembly GCA_019677205.1 of Pinguiococcus pyrenoidosus. Lineage (NCBI taxonomy): Eukaryota > Pinguiophyceae > Pinguiochrysidales > Pinguiochrysidaceae > Pinguiococcus > Pinguiococcus pyrenoidosus. Next base: position 9,536 of record JAAMXY010003646.1, read on the forward strand.
TCGCTAGTGCTATGGCAGGTGAGTCTGGGAGGCCGTGGCGTGGAGACGACGGCGCCGAGTTGCCCACAACGCCGCGCAATGCCTTCTGAGCCGCCCCTCTCAACGCCGCAACGCCGCAACGCCGCTCTTTGCGCCGCCGCAGCCCACCACCAAGGACTCCTGCAAGCTGGGCGCTTTCGCCATCGATGCGCGAGCCGAGTTCTGGCACGTGGACAGCCGCGCCTACAGCGGCGTGTTCGACAGCCTGCAGGCCAAGTGCGAGGGCGCCGGGTGCAGGAGTGCGGACGTCATGGGCAGCGAGCTGCTGGCGGCGCTGCGGAGGCGGAGCAAGGCCACGCGACCTGCGCGCTTGCTGCTGCTCGGGGACCAGACCTTGCTGCACTTGGGCTTCGCGCTGGACTGTCTCTGGGCTGCGGATTTGGCGGCCTTCGAGTGGAAAAGCTTCTTCTCCAGGCAGGGTGAGTAGGGACTCGTCCTGGACATTGCCGAGAAGGTGCTTGAGAGGAGCGCGGCAAAAGGCTGATCCCGTGCGTCTCCGTTTCCTTCTTCGGTCGGCTTCCTGTGCGTGCGGCCTGGGAAGGTGTGCGGCGAGGACCAAAGGTCTCCTACGCCGAGTGGCGGTACGGCAAGGCCACCGCGCCGGTCTTCGTGCAGTACGTGCCCCTCTTCCGCGGAGGCAAGGACGTGGCCTGGCCGCCGGCGCCTGGTAGAACGGCCACCTACGACACCGTCGTGCTCAGCGTGGGCGCGACGTACCTGCCAGGAGAAGTGAGGGTGTTTCGAGACTACGTCGAAGGCGTTCTGCGCTCGACGCTCTCGTGGGCCCAAGAGAAGGACGCAGCGAGCCGAGGGCCCACACTATTCCTGGAGCCTCCGGCGACGCACTTTGTGAGCGAAGGTGGAGAGTACGACCACCGCTTCAGCTTCGACTTGGGTCTCAGCCGCACTGCTTTCCACATGCTCATGGACATGCGGGAGTGCCTCCCCAGAGAGCCGTCGTTCTCGCACAAGGAAGGCGGCGTGTTTCACCAGTGGCGGGGGAAGATCACCTGCGCGACTGCGGAGAAGGTTGGCTTCGAGGTGGTCCCCATGAATTCATCCTTTCGGACCCCAGCCAAGGAGCGGAGTGGCCTGCTCTTCCTTCCGTTCTACGACTTCACCGCGCTGGCGCCCATCCTGCATCCCCAGAGCAGCGACGGCTGCCTGCCGATGCGGATGGTCTACAGCAAGAGCCTCTGGGAGCCGGTGGTGGCCGGGCTGCGGCACGCTTTGTTGGTCCAGCCGCAGAGGAACCAAAGACTGCGGAGCCAAGCGCCGGTCTCCGAGAAGCCCAGCGACGCTCGGCCGGCCGAGGACGAGGCGCTGAAACGCGCGCACGAGAGAGACATAGAGAGAATGATCCGATCGATGAGCCAGCGGTCGTCGGAGGACCCGCCGGCGTGGGATGATCAGCAGGGACTCATGCACACCATCGAGGCCGCCGTTGCGGAATCCACCGAGAGTTGTGCGCAGGACCCGGGCAGGTCCAACACATCTGAGCCTGCGGACGTGGAAAGCTCCAGCGGCGGCGACTCGAGCGGCGTGGCACTCTGCACCACATTCCGAAACGAGGCCTTTAATCTTCTGGAGTGGGTGGCCTTTCATAAAGTGCAAGGTGCCCGTCAAAAGTCGCATGGACCGCCTTGGTGACGGTTGGCCATCTGCTCATGTTTCCTTTTGGTGCGCGTGCGCTTTGGTAGGGGTGGAGAAGGTTTACGCCTGCGACGACTCGAGCATTGACTACAGCGTCGCGCTGCTGCAGCCCTATTTGAAGACCGGCCTGGTCGAGCTTCTGGGCCAGACGGCGATGCATGCGCAGTTTGGAGGAAACAAGCATCGCGTGGCCAGGTAGGCTAGCTGCATCCCTTGCTCCTCGGTTGCCTCGGAGGTTTCCCAACAAGTCGCCACATAGGTCGGTGCAAATGATGTGCATCGCGAGATGCATGAGCAAGGCCCATGCCGACCCCGCCATCCGATGGGTCGCAATGGTGGACACGGACGAGTTCATCCTGCCCGACGCGCCGTCTCAGGATTCCGCTGGCTTGAAGTCCCTTGCGCTCACCCTGCAGAGATACCGTGACCACCCGTGCTTCCGAGTGCCGCGGGTGTCCTTCGGCGCCTTCCCACATTTCCACAGGCCGAAGCTGCTGACAATCCGGGCGTACAAGTACCGCTCCGGCAACGCCAGTGCGGAGGATGTGGGGGGCAACTTCCGGCGCAACCGCTGGCCAAAGCTCATCTTCAATGTCAAGCACTTCAATGCCACCCTGCCCAAGCCGGCGATCCACGGGCCGGTGGAAGAGGAGCTCAAGAGCAAGTGCGCAGGCGCGGACAGCAACTTCGGCGCCGCCGAGCTGCGGATCAATCACTACACCCGATCCTTGGAGGATTGGATGCTGAAGATCCAGACGTACAACCCGACCATCGGAGGTAGCGTATTCCGCGAGCTGCCGTGCCCCTTTGCTTCTTGCGCATGGTGCTGACCTGGAAACTCCGCTGTGGTTCATTGCTTCGCAGGGGCGAAGCCTAGATCAATAGAGCAATTCCTAGGTCGGCAGTGGACGGAGGAAGAGGACGAGCGCGCCTGGAAGACATTCGGCTGCGCCGTCGCAGCGGAGCTTCGCCTCGCCTTGGCGTCCTTTGGAGGATAGAGATGCCTTGGAGGATAGAGATGCATGGCATGGCCAGGACTTGCGATTCCCGAGCAGCAACGAGCAAAAGACATGATGATGAATCTCCGTTCTCTCGCGCTCTCCTGTGCAACTAGTCGTCCTTCCAGATGATGTCCCGCATCAAACCGAGGCATTCAAGGCCTTCTCTCGCCCGTGAAGCGCCAGCTTCTCCAGCCAGGTGTCCAGCTCAGCTAGAGAAGACATGGAGATGATGGTGAGGAGGGGGTCAAGGGTTGTCCTCCTTTTCTCTTTGGGCAGAGGCAGCCTGTTTCCAGCTCTCTGCAGCATTTCTCTGGCATCTTGCCCGCCCGTGGACTAGCGTACCTTGCGAATCCGCTCGACACGTGAGAGACTTGGGCAGCGCATGAATGGTGAACTCGTAGTTCTCGTTGTCTCCCTAGTTGACGAGGGATTCCAGAGGGCACGCGATGAGCGCTCCAGGACAGGCTTCGCATCCGCACAGTACGAAGAAGGACCGGAGATCGACGAACCTCTAGAACGCTGACGAAGTGGCAGTTCAGCTTGAGCCGCCCCTTGAAGTCGGCCTGGTCTGCAGATGCAAAGGTTGTCATGGCGACTTGAGCGGAGAGGTGGGGCCGGGGGGGATGCGACGAAAGGGGCACTTTGGGTCGAATCCAACGCACTTTCGAGGTATTTGTCCTCCGACTCGTAGTAGTAGAGGTCCGTCTGGGCGGTATGAGAAGCAGGTGAGAGACGACCTGTGTTCTTCCTGGCGTTCACCAGGGATGGCAGGCCCAGACCTTGAGGACGGCAAAGCGCCGCTTCCAGTTGCCCTTCATGCCGTCTTTGGCGCCGCCTCTGCGAACGCGAATTGGAAGAGAGTCAGCAAGAGCTGCAAACGTCGGCAGGTTTCCCGCGGCTGTCGTACAGCTTTGACAAGTAGCCCGTGTGCAGAACGTCGTTAATGTGCTCCCGGTGGCAGCTGATCCCTTCTTCGTCGGCAGCGGCC
>JAAMXY010003700.1:0-12775 GCA_019677205.1 Pinguiococcus pyrenoidosus
CCCGCCAACGGGGAAGTCGCTGCTCGACGAAGACGACAAGTGCGTTGCTGTGGGACTGCAGTTCCTGCTGCATTGCCTGCAGCAGGAGCTTGCCCAGGTCGAGTCACCTATTGCCTCGTCCGAGGAGGTCTCTGGGGCCAGCAGCTTGGAGAGACTCATTGCCAAGCTCGCAGTCACGGGCCTCATGGTGAGAGATCCGGTGCTTGCTCCTCTGATGCGCCGCCAGGAGCCCGCGTCGCCTGTCCGCGACCTTTTTCAGAACGGTCGCGGGTACAACTACGCGGTCCGCGACGAGCACTGGGATTCATGGGTTTCGCAGCATTCCCAAATCGGGGTATCCGTCCACGAGCCGCTGGGAATCTTCCTGCACGCAATTCTCAGCGGCGTAAGATCAAAAACGCCGGAGACGGCACTCGTTGCTGCGGAAGTTCTTGCAAGTTTTGTTTCTCTGAATACGGCACACGTGGTGAGCAGCTGCGGTGTTGAGCGCCATTTGAGAATGCTGCAGGATGTTGCCATTGGGAGCGAAGGTACCAAGCCGGCTTTGGCCCGAATTCTGGTCGGAGTAGTTGGGACGGCGCTTCCTTTCTTGCCTGCTTCCGACGCCGAGAACGTGTGCAAGCGATTCAGAGATCTAGTGCTCGCCCATGCTCAGCAGGACACTCCGAATCCTGGACGCGAAAATCGGGTCCGAGCGGCTGTGATCGGCCTCGGTTATGCTAGCTTGCATGCCACGTGTCGCGGAGCTCATGGGAACGTACTGACGATGATCAGTGGTGTCGTTGATGACTTGCTGGCGCTTGTGGACTCTTCCAAGCCCCGCGACGCGATTGCAAACGATGCGGCGTGCTCGTTGGCCTTGATGTGGCTGTCGATCGAGCCGCACGTCAATCAGCTGGATCACGCTCTTCCCAGAATCTGCGACATGACCAAGGTTTGGCTCAAGTCGTACGCTGGGTCGACAACAGACATGGACGAGAAAAACGAGAGATCCAGATGCTTGATCTCCTGTCTTGGTTGTGCCGGTATTGGACTCGGAGCGCTGGGCAACGACGGTGCCGTACGGTTTCAGCAGATGGTCCTCGATGCGATCCTAGGCGTTCCCGGCCCGGTGTCCCTTGGAGAGCACCCGCCCTCGACGACGCCGGATCCGGATCAGGATCGGGATCGGGATCGGGATCGGGATCGGGAGCCTTGCAGTCTCATAACCCCGCTTCCCTATGACGTTTCCTTAGCTCTCGGATCGGCTCTCGCGGGAGTCGCCACTGGCCTGCCCAGCGAGGTGCATCGCGACGCAGTCTTGTCGATATGCGAAGGTCCTGCGAAGGCGTCGTCTCCGGCGGCGCGAAGCTTGGCTGCAGTGTACTTGCTCAGCCTGGTTTCGATACAGGTCTCAGGGGAGGGGACCACGACGCGAGATGCATGGAACTCGGCTCTGGCGTCCTCTGTGCAAGAGGCCCTTCTGTATCTTGTTCAGAACCCAGGGAGCAGTAGGAACTCCAGCGCCGAGCTGGCATCGGAGAGCGCCGTCGTCGCGCTCTACAAGCTCTATCACCAGGTCGCTAGTCAGAGGGACGGTCCCGAAGCGAAGCGGATGCAAACCAGGCTGCTGGTCGACTTGTGCCGAATCCTCAAGCTGTACAGCTCAGGGTCCAACGCCAGTGCGGCGAATGTGCAGAGCCTTGGCACGGATGACAACGTCGATCCCCTCGCTTTCATCCAATCATTGGTGGAGGCGTTCCGCGAGGAGACGGCCGAGAACCAGACGGACGCCCGACCTGATCCAAGCTTCGCGCCGCTGGCGACGCGCGAGTTGTGCCGGGTGGCCGTGGAAGCTGGTTATCCCCAGTCCATCTATGCGCTGCTACCGCTGACCGTCAGCCACGCGGCGTGGCAGTCTCATGAGGGATCGCACCTGACGTTGCCTTCCATCGAGGACGAGGAAGGAAGGGCCATCCTACAAGGGCTGCCCCCCAGTCACGTCCTGCTCCCTATCGTCTTCGCGCGGAAGTACGATCCGAACGCGACGATCCGGGCCGTCATGAGGAAGTTGTGGTCCCACTTCAGTGCTGAGACGAATGAGCAGCTCCTGATGCAGCAGAATTTCCAACAGATACTCAAGCAGTGCCTCTCCTTCATGGAGTCTCCCAAGTGGCGGGAGCGTGAGTGTGCGGCAGCCGCGCTGGCAGACCTGCTGAACTGGCTGCGAGGCATGGGCGTCGATCGCGCGGGTCCGGGTGCCACAGCCAAGAAGGGCTCTCACACGGAGGTGCTTCAGATCATGGTCGAGAAGGTGTCCGACATGTGGTCAACTTGTCTGAGCCTGGCGGAGGACTCGCGCGAAAGCACCGTGCTTGCCGCCATGAAGTGCTGCCGGAGCATGGCAAGCTTCTCCGCCATGATCTGCTCCCCCCTCGTCGCCGAGTCCAGTGATGGCGCTTCTGAACGGCGAAAGCGCCAAAACCCCTACGCCTCGGAAGCGGTGAAAGCCGTGCTTCCGCATGTGATGGGCGAGCGGGTCCGCACTCGCGCGAATGCTGCCAAAGCAGCGTGCGTGTTTGCCTTGATGAAGGTTGTCACCGCCTCCATGGATGCAGTGGATCCCCAGGCCGAGGATCCTCATGGACCGACGGCGGCAGCAGAGCGAAATCCGTGGGCAAGCGCAGGCGAGCGACCCGAGCAGCCCGACGCCGGCATCTTCGCCGCCGAGACTTTTCCGGAGCTCGTCGAGGCTCTGGTGAATCTTCAGTCGGATCTTGAGTCGGCCGTGCTTCCCTCCCTTCAGAATCAGCTTGCGTTCCAGGAGGAGTATGGCTCTGAGTCTTCGCGGACGAATCCGCAGAATGCCGCCTCGGCATTTGCTCCGTCCATGTCGTCGGAGGGATTCGAAGAGGAACGGCTGCGATTGAATGCCAGTGCGCCGCTGTCCGAATGCCTTCATCGCCTCCTTCGCTTCACCCCGGACGCTTCGAAGGTGCCTCTGCTGCGATCTCTCACGGTACGTCGCCTCTGTGGTGATTTTTCCAACAGCCCTCGGGCCGTCCTGCTCACCCGTGGTCTTGTTCTTTTGTTGTCTTGTTGTCTTGCCGTCCTTTTCTGATTTTGTAGAGCACAATGCTGCACGCCAGCGGACTTGCAAGCCGCAGCGCTGCCGCAGATGTTCTTGTCAGCATCATCGAAAGCCTCGGCAAGCGCGATGATAGGGTGTTTGAAAGCGACATCAGCGAGGCGCTCAGCGCGGTCAGTGTGCTCACTAGCGGAGTTCTCAGCTACATATTCAGGGAGCGCTCCCCGGCGCTGCGGCGACGATTCCAGAGGGTTCTGACAGTCTCGTGGGCTGTCCTGGAGCGGGACGGCGTGCGGGCGTCGATGAAGAAGCTCGTGGAGACGTACATGTCTCTGAGAGTCGACGAAGACGACGAGGATACAGAAATCGCCGCGAACGGAGAGGAGCAGAGCAAGCTTGCGGAAACCGAGAAAGGATTGTCGGACTTTGCGCGGCAGAAACTTACCGTGGCGAAGCTTGCCAAGGCCCTCCTCGTCTCCACCGCGCAGGTTTGGAACGAGAAGGGAGAGCCAGCGAGCGGGGTGGCAACGGCTGGGGACGCTCAAGCTTCGCAGATACAGCCGGAGCTGAGCCTGTGCCTTGCCTTGGCGTTTGCATCAAGATTCGAATCCGGTAGAATCGGCGTGGTCTGGGCAGAAGTCTTCGGAAAGCTGAAGGACGTCCTTGACCTCAGCGACCAGGACCTGCTCATTGGTCATGTCCATGATGCTCGGCCAGGATCTTGGATATGCACCCTGGTGCGTCTCCTCGTCAAATTGCTGGTCAGCCGAGGCTACAACGCGAGGAAGCGCGGCTGCTTTGCAGTCTCCGCATTGTGTGGGGACGCCCAACAGACCTCCACACCCCTCTCGAGCAAGTGGGAGCTGCAGGTGGCACACATGGAACGGCTTCTCTTCCACGGCCTGGCGTACGCTTGCTCCCGAGGTAGCGTTGCTGCCCACAGTCCGAAGGCTTCTGCAACAGCAAGAGTCTGCAGGCCCAACCTAACCTCCTTCGTAGGATATTGGCGAGGCAAGGAGGAGGCTGTGAGGTCCTTGGCAACTTTGATGGAGCGCGGCCAAACCCAAATACTGGACCCTACTACACCTCGTCTCGACGACACGGATGGTGCCTCTCCAGCAGAGCACCGTTGGGACCAGGGGCTGGTTGCTGACTTCGTCGAAGCGCAGCGGGTCCGCGAAGATCTGGAAGCGCAGCGCTGGCAGCCAGGAAAAGGTACTCGGTTTCTCGCCCAAAGGGCCTGCGCTTCGTTCACGTCTCATGAGGAGCTGCTCTTCCATAGAGGCTATCGCGAGCCCCTCGGAACCCTCGGACGCCGATCTTCTTGGTGAAAGCCCGAATGCCTGCCCGAGAGTGCAGCTGGGGCCGGTGGTCCGTCTGCTTCTGTCGCTGGCAGATCCGGAAGGGAAGGCAAAAGCTGCTTCTGGAGAAGAGCCGGCTTCGAAGGAAGCGGCCTCGTCGGCACGCCTGTCCTCCGGAGAGGAAGACAAGATCAGTCTCGCAGCCGTGCATGCGATTGCTCGAATTTCAAGAGCGCTCAAGGGGCATCCTCAGATGGCTGCCGTCCATGCGAGCATCGCCGCGAGCTTGCAGCGGCACCTGGCATACGGCCTCGGGATGTCCGCTGGTACTGAAGCTGCGATAGGACACAGCGGCCGTATGAAGGCAGAGCATATCAGCGCGCTCTTGCTAACTCTGGCGCATTTGGCAGTCGACTCCATCCCACAGACGGAGACACTGCTGCGCACCGTTCACTGGGTCTTTGCTCAAGATGGGGAGCCCCCAGCGAAGGTGGCAGCTGGCCCGGAAGCGGGCGGGTCGGCCACGACGGTCGCCTACGCCTTTCCCTGGAACATTCGGGTTGCCGCTTTGAAGGCGGCTTGCACGGCAGTCCAGCACAGCCGACTCTCACTCTTTGACGCTGGGTCGAAGTCCACGTTCGACCGGTCAACAGACTTCCGGTCGATGCTGCTGCGGTGCGTGCGGCACAGTCTTGTGCTCGAGGTACAGATCTCGCAATAGCTGCAAGTGCCTCAATAGTACGCGATCTCACTCGAAACAACCTTCTGCAACCAGGCCAAGCATGCGAAAGTCCGGGAAGCAGGTGTTCGGGTCCTGTTGGCGATGCTTGAGAACACCGGGTCGCAGGCGATTCCGACCGCCGTGGCTGAGGATGTTGCAGAGTTGGTCGGCGCCGCCGCGAGTGATCGCGTTCCGGCCATTCACGAGCTTGGACGACGCTGCGAAGAATTCATGCAGCAGCGATGAGGACCGGATCAGAAGGCGCATGAGACATGGAACGAAGCAAGCAGAGAGACGAAGCAAGCAGAGAGACGAATCGACCATCCGCGAATGCACTAATGGTTGCGCTGATTTCCCGACGCATCTGCGGTCGCGCTTTGCGCGCGGCGAGGCCGAATCTTGTAGAAGATCACCAAGGCCCACCGTTCTCCACTGGAAATGTCGTTTGCCTGGTGCCACACCATCTTGTCCAAGTAGCACACGTCCCCGGGGTCCATCGGGTAGTCGAGGCGTTCCACATGCGGCACGTCTGTCTTGATCTTCGCGTCGTCCCACACGCTGACGCCCCCTCCCGTGAATGGAAGCGGAGTGGGCAGGCCCATGATGATGCTTCCATCGACGCCGACGCCGTCGATGTGCAGCGGGAGGCCGCAGTCGTGCGGATTGGGAAGGTATCGGGTGACGAAGGAGTGCATGCGCTTGAAGCTCAGCTCTTCCGCCTTCTCCCGATGCCGTTTACAGTGCTCCGCGATGAGGATCTCGTCCGCCTTCTCCAGCAGCGGCTGCAACGCTTCCAGCAGTCCGGGGTTCTCCGGCGGCTGCGGGTTCTTCTTCTGGGTGCACTCTGCGTAGCTGCTGATTTTCCAGTCGTCGTAGTTGATGGTGCTGAATCTGTGGGACGTGTGGGCGACAGGGTTATCCTCTTTGCATCGAAAAGGCACGTCGACGAAAGCTGCTCGAGACTCACAGGTGAGGCACAAAGTTTTCGCGAATTCCCGCGAAGATCTGGTCCATCTGTGCTCTGCTGAAGACGCCTTCGTGCACCTGGTGCCGCGGAATCTTCAGGCTCTTCAGGAAGCGTTTTATGGCGCCGAGCGAGCTATTGCTAGCCGAGAGCTCCGCTGGCGCCTGTAGGAAGAACGCGAGCGTGGCGTCAGCTTCGGAGCGGCTCTGCGTAGCTGCAGAGCTAAGCGCCATGCACCTTTCGCTCTCGGCGCTTTCGGATCGTCGCAAGCAGCGTCGGGGTCTCGAGGTAGATCCGTTCGGGCGGGACGCGGAACTCCTCGTCGCCTTCGTCGTAGAGCAGATCGTAAAGGTACTCATGTGGTGGATCGGCAGCGTCGGCATCGTCCTGTTGAACAAAACAAAATCAAGGATTTCACCGGTGACCTTAGTTTCCCTTCACCATCCGCTTTGCTAAAAAGGGATATGCGCTCTTACACTGATGTGACGCGCGGTGACGACGGCGCCGTAGAGAGCCTTGAGGCCTCTCCAATGCGCACGAACTCTCGTGTGCACCTCTATGGCGTTTTGAATCGGCTCCAAAGCACACGTATCTTCTTCGCAAGTCTCGATTAACAGCCGCGGCACATCAGAGCGTCTGGGCATCTCCGGCAGAACTGTCGTTTGCACTTCGACCATCTCCCTCTTCCGCCGCGTCTATATTCCGCCGAGTCTATGAAGCTATCGCTCGGCTTTGGCCAAATGAATGGACGGAGCTTATGCGCTCCACTGAAGCCAAAAGGCCGAAAAGCCAAAAAGCCAAGAAGCCTCAGGAACGGCTGCTTGATGCCACTTCTCTTTCTTCAACAGGTGTGCTACTTCGCCCTCGTATGCAAGTGTGGAACTATTCCTACACAAGAAGGCTCTTAACTCCACTTGAAAACGTACGGGAAGAAACCAAAAAAGCGACCGATCTTCACCGAGGAAGGACTGCTGGTCCGGGACGGAGGTCTCTGCCGCAATGATGATCCCGAGACGCCGCATTCCCGCTGTCAGCTGACTGGTCTGTACCGCGTCCGGTCGTCCCGTCAGAATCCCGCGCATCAGCTGATTCCATGTGTTCCAGCTGTCACAAATTTGAACGCGCCCTTTCGCCATTGCTTTTCTGGGGGTCAAAAGCGCCAGAAAATCGCGCGTTGAGCCCCTTGATGTGGCCTTTAGCTCGCGGGACGGCCTCTTGAGATCAAGAGTCTGCGGCGGTGCAGCAGAGTCCATGAGTTGAGTGGTGCCTCGGCGGTTGTGCTGTTCCGATGAAAAGACGAGGCCTGCGCATCGAGGAGGTTTCGTCTCATCTGCCGCTCCAGGTCCTGCTGTACTTCAATGCACTCTTCAGCTTCTGCTTCATGGCGCTGGAGATCACCAATGTGGCGTACAAGCTGCAGTACTATCAGGTATGTCCTTGCGGCTATCGCTTGAGGGGGGAGACGGAGCTTTTCCACGCTGCGCATGTGCCTCTCACGCAACTTCATGACCACGTGTATGCGTCTCTTTGGATGCTGGGAATGTCTTCCTTTATCTCACGTGAGTTTTGCGCTGCGCAGTACGAATCCAACTTATTGCGACTTCTGACGGCCCCGGCGTTGGTTCTGTGGACCGTCGCGGAGGCCTTCCGCCTGTTCTTCGGCTTTCGCGGCAACCTGGCAGAGCGTGTGCCGCTACTAGCTGCGTTCCTGATCGTGAGCTTCTTTCCGCAGCTTCCTTGCATCCTCTTCCTGTCGTACTTCCAGGGGATTCTCCTGCCGTTCGACATCATCGGCGGCACGATCCTCTTCGTGTTCCTGCTTGCGGAGCTGGGATTCGGATACCAAGCACTGCGGAGACTCATCCGCAAGCAGACGTCACAGTTCTTCCGCTTGGTGCAGGAAGACCAGAGCTTGGCAGAGTAGGCAGATGTGGCAGAGATCAGCGACGCAGCGTCCTTCATGAAGTTCTCACTTCGCCGGATGCGGCTGCGCGCTGCGTGGAGCTTTGCGCAACTCCAGTACCTTATTTTGCTGTAATATGGCTCGATTTCAAAACTCGTTTCACCGTACTTTACAAATATCCATTACAGAATCAGTCAATCATAATCCTTCCTCCGAAATCGGATCCGCAGGGAGCGCGGCTCGGAGGGGGCCTTATGAGAGAATGGAGCAGATGAGACACGTCCCCGAGGAAGGAGATGGCGCTGTGAAGGACTTGAGCGACCTGCTGGGGAAGATACTGAGAATCCGCCTTGACGACGGGCGTTTGGTAAGGACTTATGCCGCTGAACTGGCCTGGCTAAGGCTGTTGTATCGCAAGAAAGTCTTCCGTTTGCACTGCACGTGCTGCAACTTTGCGCCGTAGCGATAAAAGTTTGAAAGCGCAACGTTCCAAGTTGTGCATCCGCTTTGTGTCATCTGAGACGGGAGCACAAAGCGTAGCCGAGGACAGCCTGATGGATTCTCTGCTTTGCAGCGGACTTGCCTAACAGAGACGAAATCTAGGTGACGGGCGTCTTCAAATGCGTGGATGGGGATCGAAACTTCGTGCTGGGCGATACGCAGGAAGTGCGGCCAGTGGAGGAAGTAGACGGTACGTCGTTCGTCTTCTTTTTTCTCTCTCGCTTCTCATCCCGTGGGATCGCTTTTCGCGTCGAGTTTTGAGCTCGAAGGCCTTGGGTTTCGGCTACTGCTCTGGTCTGCGACGCTTCGGATATCTGACCAGCCGCCTGACAAGCTGACGTGCATACATATAGCTGGAGGGGAGACTCGGGTGGTCAATGATGAGAGAAGCTTGGGGAGCGTCATGGTCCCAGGCGTCCACATCGATCGCGTGGAGGTCACGGACATGTCCTGGGTGGAGCTGCTGCAGGCAACGTGATCAACTACTCCATTATTTTCAGGCTGACTATGGCAGGTCGCGCCACCTAGCGATGGTCGGACTAGGGAAGGTCACCGCCGCTGGGGCGTGGCGTGCCGACAACGCTGCGGCTCCCTTATGCGTCCCCTGCGGCCTCGCCTTCCTCCATCGCATCCTCGTCCTCCTCTTCGGCAAGCTTGGCCTGTGCCCACGTCACCGCGTCCTCCACGACGGTGGCGGGCACAGCTTGTGCCTTCCAGTTGGTCTGCTCGGTGATCCACTGCATATCCAACGTGAAGGGCTTGTCCTTCGCGTCGTCGTACAGCGTGTAGTAGATCTTCGCAATCTGCCGGACGGCCTCATCCGCCGTGATCTCGTTCAGAGGAAGTCTCTCGACTTCGGTCTTCGCCGCTTGGCGGCCTTTGCCCGTGGCGCACCCGAAGTACCGAAAGGCCTGGCCGCTGCAGGAGGTTTTGCCACGGCAGGGTCAGGCATCCGTCCTTCCATCCACAAAGACGCCATGCGGCGAAGCACGAACCTTGGCTCCAACATGTACAGCTCGTGCGTCTTCTTCTCCTCGTCGTAGCCCGCTAGGAGCATGGTGCTGCCGAATGGTCGGAGCGAGCCATGCAGGGTGAAGAAGTGAACGAATCGGGAGACCCGCTTGGCCAGCACCTCGGGCGCAATGGGCACGTTGAGCTGGTTCTTGTAGGCCCGCGCCTCATCGCGCGCGCGATCTAGGAGCTGCCGTCCATCCGGAGCGTAGCCGGTGCAGCACGCGATCACGTGCTTATCCACATTGGCAGACAGGCGGTTCGAATTTGGGACCATCATCTTGAACAGTTTCACATGCTCCGCCGCGATCACCACGCCGTCGGAGCACCGGATGCCGATGGCCGTTCCCGCATTCTCGACGGCCTTCGCTGCGTACTCGACCTGGAAAATTCGCCCGTCGACGGAGTATGTTGTGGCGGAGTAGTCGTACTGCGGAGAGCAAAGCGTGGGTCAGCGACCTTGGCGCGAACGCGCGTCAGGTCCGTGGCGTACCCCTGCTGCACTGGATGCCATGACGAGAACTGTGGTGCTGCGCCCAGGAAACTCGGGAAACTCGCTGAGAGAGAGAGAGAGAGCACCAAGGCACGAAATCCGCGGGAAGCTTGCGACCATGAGCAGAGAAGCTCCTCGAAGATTGCCCTCTTTTGAATACGAGGATCTGCACTAATTTTGGCTCTTTATAAACTATTATATTTTGAAATACTAATATCTGAGCCATCATCCAATCCCTCCCTCCTGTGCCCAAATCCAATTTGCACGTTCAAGAGCACTTGGAAGAAGCCCGAAAACGATTCAAACTTTCCGGCCTCTGTCACGAACCCCAAAATCTTGCCATCTGTCCCGCCCCGCCTTTTCTCTCTCTCTCCCTCTCTCCCCCTCCGCCGTCAGCCCTCCATGGCGTTTCGGCGGCTGAGCACGTCCGTCGAGACCGGCTTGGCGGCTGTCCAGCGAATCGTGGCCGTTGCGAGTTGCAAGGGCGGCGTGGGGAAGTCCACGGTGGCGGCGAATGTGGCTTTCGGGCTGAAGCAGCAAGGCCTCAAGGTGGGTCTTCTGGATTGTGACGTCCACGGGCCGAGTCTTCCCACGCTGCTGCGCCCGGTGGACGAGCGCGTGCGGCGCTCGGAGGCTCGCGAGAACTGGGTGCTGCCGCTGGAGGTGGAGGGCGTGAAGTGCCTCAGCTTCGGCTGGGTGTCCCCCAAGGCGGACGTGCAAGGGGCGGGCGGCAGAGGAGCTGCCCTGCTGCGCGGACCGCAGCTGAGCCGCGTGGTGGTCCAGCTGCTCTGTGCCACGGACTGGGGAGAGCTGGACTACCTCGTGCTGGACACTCCGCCAGGTAGCGGACGTGCAGTGTGAGCGGCCTATGCGGAGGGATGGCGCTGCTGATGATCTTGGACTTTGCCGACTGGACAGGGACGGGCGACGCGCTTATCACGCTGTGCCAGAGCTGCGCCATTGATGGCGTGGTGCTCGTGACCACCCCGGCGAAGGTGAGCTACGTGGACGTCGTGAAGGGCTTGGAGATGTTCCATCGCCTCCGCGTGCCCACGATCTCCGTGGTGGAGAACATGGCCTACTTCAAATGCCCAGGAGGCTCCGTGCACTACCTCTTCGGGAGGGGATCCGGGGACAATCTGGCAAGAGACGCGGGCCTGGCCCCTCCCGTGCAGGTGCCCATCTCGGAGGCAACATCCAGGGCGAACGACATGGCACTGCCGCTCATGCTGGTGGAGCCGGCGAGCGACGAAGCCGAAGCGTACCGCGAGACCATCGGGAGGATCTTCAGCTTCTTCGACAACAGAGAGGACGAGAAACGGCAGCGAGAAGCGGTCGAGACGTCCGGACAGGGCATGAGCGGGGCGCGGGTCAAGCTCACAGCGAAGGGCTTTGACGTGGCCGTGCAGATCATCGGGTCGGATCGAGCGGAGCAGTTCACAGTTGACGTCTACGAATGGAGGCGATGGGCTGGCGACCCGAAAGCTGCTACCGCACTGGAGGAGCCACCCAGTCTAGAACTTCTCGAGGGAGAGAAGGTGAAGCTGATCTCCCCCGACGGCGCCTTCAGCCATGTATTCAGCATGGAGGAGCTGCGACAAAGGCAGCAGTAGAGAGCAAGCGCCTTTCTCTATGTTTTTGTTTTGTTTTTCCTTTCTTGTCAGCATCGAAGGATGCGCGATCCAACGTTGATCTCCTCCCAGAAGTCGTCAAGGAAGCGCTGCATGGTCTCCGTGCGCTTCCGTGCCATCTTCTGCCCCGCCGTGGTCTTCATCATGGCCTCGAGCGTCAAAAGCTTCTCGTAGAAGTGGTCCAAGGTGTTTTGCTCGCGCTGTGCGTCTGCGTATGCCGATGCCTCGACTCCCACCTGGGCAAAAAGAGGCGTGAGATCCTGACCTTGGCGCATCACGCACAGACGCGCTCTACCTCATCAGGAGGCGCTCGCCGCTCGGCGTCATAGAGCGGCCGCAGCTTCTTGCCTCCAAACGTGAAGCACCTCGCGATGCCCACTGCCCCGATTGCATCCAGTCGGTCGGCGTCTTGCACGCACGCAAAGGGCGGCGTGATGTTCAGGGCCTCCCCTCGGTCCCTAGCGCTGATCTCCGCCTTGAAACCAATGTTCTTCACGATGTACTCCACCTCGGCAAGGTCGGCGCTCGTGAGCAGCTCTTCCTGCTCGGCCAGCTGCAGTGCCCGGCGCAGCTCTCCGTCACCTGCTGCTGCAGACTGGTATTTCCAGTCGGAAACATCATGCAACAGCGCCGCCATCAGCGCTATCCGCCGCTGCTCCGGCGGCAGAGCTTCCTATCCCCTTGTTGGTCAGCATCCGGCACGAAGCATACGGGGGCTCACCCACGGAGCTCTTGCGCTCACCCGCAACGAGCAAAAGACGTGCACACGATCGAACAGACACGGCACCGCATACCTGCTCTGCGAGCGCCATTGTCAGGTCGATGACTCTCTTGACGTGCTCAAAGTCATGGGACGCGTCGTTGCCGGCCATGCTGCTTCGCACATAGTGGGCCAGCCGCTGGAAGGCGGCCGACTCGGTCAGATCCGTCGCCATCTGCGGCCCAAGCCGGGGTCGAGCACAGGAACGAAATGCAGAGGCTCCTGGACGAGGTCCAAGCGCCGCGAGGTGCAGAAGACACAGGGTATGTGCAAGATACGGTGGCAAGAGAGCGAGAGAGAGAGAGCCGCGCAAAGAGTGGAGCCCTTGTGACAGACAGATCAACGCAGCGTGCTTGCTTGCTCGAGCAGCGCCTGGGGCGTACCAGAGCAACTTAGGCAGTCGCTCCTTGGCAGCTGCTTCCG
>JAAMXY010003741.1:0-10800 GCA_019677205.1 Pinguiococcus pyrenoidosus
CCGATGGCGGCGCAGTCAGAATTCTCTGTCCATTTGTTCCTTTTACAGTCTACTCGCGTCAATTGTCACTGCCTGTCCCACTGGTGCTTTGTTACCGAAATCGAGAGTGTTACAATTAGTCAAACGACTTCGAGCGGCTGTACTTCCACTTCGCGCCTTCCCACCTCGGAGCTCCTTAAGCCGCGCTTTGCTTGCACTGCTGATGCAATGTCCAGAACTAGAAAGCGAAAGCATGGCTAGCTACCTCCCGCCCCGACAAGTATTGGCACGGCTTGTGTCAAAAGTAGCTACAAACGTGGCAAGTACAAAAGCGCCGCGGCATTCCTGCGCTCTGACGAAGCGCCCGACCTCAGCGACTGTCATGGCAATTGGACTCGACATGTGCCCTGGCGGACATGTGAAGAAAACTAGAAGTCGTATTTGTTGTCCCCACCTAACTCAATCACGCGATGTAGCCATCATGTTCTTTCTCACTCTCTTCGCCGCCCCCTCGAGAGTCTTGTACGTCACTTCAGCTCGCAACACGCTTTCGCAGGCCGCTCGAATATCCTCCTTGGATATTCGATGACGCCGAGCTCATGAGCGAGTAAGTAGGGTGGATGCGAAGCTCAATTGGAAACTGGAAACCGGCTTCGGAAATTTCCAAAGCTTGCCAGTTCTTTCCAATTCGAGGTGGAATACCAGTACTCGTCTTTCCAATTGACGGAGTCTTGCCAATTGGCAAGAGCGCGCATCTTTGGCTTCCCTTCATCATGGCTGGATCTATACGGCACAGGACGTCTGAGATCGTGAGATCGTTGCCGAGGATGATGTAGACGTTCGCGTCTTGGAGAGTGATCTTGGTGTGATACGTACGACCTCGTCTTACGCCCTGCAAAAGAAGCATGCGTACAGAATGGTTTGCCAAGCTGCACAAGCTTACCACGATGCAAAATTTTGCTTACAGAGTGGGAGAAAGCGGGAGGTTATGATTTTGAGAGCGGCCTCTACCTTCTCTGCTCTGCAGCTGCCAATGCGATCATGAAGTTTGATGTCAGTGCGCATCCCGTTCCGGATGGCCTCACGACCATCTTCACACAGAGCGTTTCTCAGATCCAGCGGGAATCGCTGGAATCGAACAAATCGTCAGTAGCGCCGTCTAGTGTACAACTCAGCTCTTGATCGATCAACATGACCGATTCGCTAATCCATTTTGCTAACTGTTTCACGAATTGCTTGGTCTAATCGATTGTGGGATCGCTTATGTCAACCGATTGGTTCAATCGATTCTGTAATCGATCTGCACAAACACTTACTCAATCAATTACGGGACCTCGTGACCGATCCGACCAACCAATTACGTAATCACTTGAGTTGTACACTAGACGGCTGTACGACCGACTTGGAGCTGGGGTGGAGTACAAGAGCAACAAGAGCGGCTCCAATTGAAAAGAACACATCCCCAATGATTGACTTCTGATGTCCGCACACGCGCCAGACGCATCGGCGGAGGTCGCTGTCGCGCTGAGGCGCGACGCCAGCGCGCAACAGCAGCGGTGGAACGCTCCCTCACCGACCCACCGAACCTGGGTGCTTTCCCTCTGAAGCCCTCCTTCCGTTTCGAGACCGTTTCCCTTGCGACTCCCTGCCCGAACCCCAGAAGCCTCCGGAGCCCTTTCAAATCCCGAGCCCGATCCTCCCCGCTATCCCGCTGTGCTACACAGCCTAGCGGCACGGTCGCTTCGACAACGGCGCCGGAGCCTTGAGCGCCGCGGCGCCGACGCCTCAGCGCCGCGCGCACCGCGAAAGCCCCATGACGGACCAACTCGATCTCACCGAGGAGAACTCCAAGCCGTACCGACCGCGCGCCAAGTACTGCGCGGTGCGCTTCGCGCACCTGCTCACCATGAAGAGCGTGGGCTCCAAGGGGAGTCTCCAGACGTCCGACGCCAAGGTGGGCGCGTTCTTGGTGTACTCGGACCAGTACGGGATCCAGTGCTTCTCGGCCGAGGAGTTCCACAGCAAGTTCGAGGCGGTGAGCGGCTCGGCGGGCGTGTTCCAGAGCACGGAGCTCGTCCGCGCCGCCATCTGGATGCCCAAGAACAACCTGCTGCGGCTGCTGGGCAGCGACGTGCTGACGCCCGGGGACGTGGTGGTGCAGAACGTGCGCAAGAAGCGCCAGAGGATGGACGTGGAGCTGTTCTCGCAGCTGTACATGCCGCTCAACCACGCCAGCATCCTGGACGGGCTGGAGCTCAGCGATTTCATGCGCGTGACGCTGGACACCACCAACGCCTTCGCCGCCAAGCGCATCGAGGAGTACCACGCGTTCCAGGTGCAGCCTGGCGGCCAGCGGCTGGACTTCGGAGACGGCGTGACCGTCTGCAGAGGCGAGTGGTTCGTCATTCCATCCAACGCCGCGCCCAAGGTGCAGAAGTACGGCGACGACGCCTTCAAGGAGAGCTTCGAGGCGGTGCCCGGCCACCCCAACGTCTTCGTGGAGCGTCAGCTGTACCTTGCGCGTCTCATGCTCACCACCTTCCTGGCCAGCAGTGCGGACGGGCTCTTGATCCCCGGCAAGGCCATGGACTACTTGGTGCAGGGCGTGGGCGGCGCGCAGTTCGTGTGCAAGGCCAGCGAGTTCCGCTCCAGCTTCGCCTGCATGGACGAAGACCGACTGGAGATGCAGATCGAGCAGGCGAGACTCAAGATGCGACGCGAGGAGGAGGCCGCGCAGAGCGAGGCCAGCCTGAGCATCACGGGCCTGGACGCCATCGATGCGGCGCTCACGGCACTGGCCACCAGCAATACCCCCGAGACGAAGCTGATCAAGCGCCAGTCGTCGTCGATGCGCCCGAGGAGCTGGAGACGCAGCTTGAAGTCGGTGAAGAGCACGAGGAGCAGCAGTGAGCTGAGCGACGTCTCCGTGGGGCCGCCGGGCGCCTGGCTCAGCTTGTGGGAGGGCTCCGTGCGCGTGTTCCACAGCCTAGAGAGCGCCAGAGAAGCTTACCAGAAGTACGCCAGGACGGCCACGCACGAGGAGGCCATGAAGGGCCTCTCCAGCGCCAGCGCCTACTGCCGCATCGACGAGGCGGAAGTCTGCTTCTTCGCCTCGGACGCCGAGGACGCCAGCATGATGGAGTCCCTGGCGCTCAGCAGCTTGACCGTCGAGCCCTTCCAGCTGCTGTCATCCTCCAACATCGTGAAGCCGTCGCCTCGCTGCGCAGACGCCAAGTTCGGCGCGCGCAGCTTCGGCAGCATCGACAAGGACACCGAGCTCGAGCTGGACTCGGAGAAAGAGAGCACCACCGTGCTGCGCATCACCGACGTGGCCAGCCGCCTCAGCGTGTGCGTGCTGGTGACCGGCGACGACGCCGACCGCGAGGGACTGCAGTTCCTCCTGCACGACGCCGTGCAGTCTGCCAGAGAGGAGCTGGTGTACACGTGCCTGGAGAGCAAGGACGCCGGGCGCCTGAAGGCGGCGCTTCAGCTGTTCCAGCGGTGCTTTGAAGATCAGCCGCCGACGCCGGAGTTCTTGCCGACGAACGAGGTCAAGGATACCAACGACCTCGTGCGCTTCCTGTCCAGCATGGACTTCATGTCGGTGGCGGTGCAGGAAGGCGCCGTGAGCTGCCTGGATGTTTTGGCAGAGACAGGCCTGGACGTAAACCAGAGTGACGCCGAGGGCCTGACCCCTCTGCACCACAGCGTCATCCGCGAGTACCCCAGCTGCCTGGAGACGCTGCTCAAGCTCGGCGCGGACATGTCTCTCTGCGACGACCAGGGCCGCATCCCGCTACACCACGCCACCAGCAGCCTGGCGCTCACGGCCAGGATGCTGGACGCCTACGACGAGGCGTCCGAGGCGGAGCTCAGCATCCTGGAGATCGAGGACGTCGACGGTCGCGACGCTCTCATGCACGCCGCCGCGGCGGGGCAGACGGCGGTCGCTCTGCGCATCGTTGACAAGGCCCGAGATCCCGCGCGGTACCTGGACAGGCAGTCCTCTCGCGATGGCGTCACCGCGCTCATGCTGGCGGCGGCCCGAGGCCGCGACGCCACCGCGCGCGCGTTGGTGGAGCGCGGCGCGAGGGTGGCCATCGTGTGCAGCGTCGGGGCTACGGCGCTGCACTGGGCTTGCAAGAGCTTCGCGGAGAGCAAGACCACCGACAACGCGAGCGTCGCCGATACCCACGTTGCTTTCACAAAGACCATCGACGCCATCCTCAACGTGGACGAGGCCGTCTGGGCCGACGGTGTACTGATCAACTTGGAGAACGCGCGTGGAGAGACGCCGCTGCTGTGCCTCAGCCGCATCGAGCCGCAGTGCAACGACGGGGAGCTGCTGTCCATGCCATCGTTCGAGCTGCTCCTTGCCAAGGACGCCGACGTCAACGCCACGGACGCCAAGGGCTATGTGCCGCTCCACTTCGCCAGCGTCCGTGGCAACTACCTGCTTGTCCAGCGGCTCCTGGACCACGGCGCCGACGTGAACTGCAAGGACACCAGCGGCTGCACGGCGCTGTACTACTGCCAAAAGGCTGTGGCCGACCTACACATCAACGTGAGCACGATCGGCTATCGGCGCGACCTCCTCCGTACCATCGACCTGCTGAACGAGAACGGCGCGCTGCAGCGCAAGCACGCCAGCATGCCGGTGGAGTCCGACACGCCCTACCTGAAGTTCATGAATCGGAAGCAGCGCGACGTAGGGCCCGCCGCGTCAGGTCCGACGGACTACTGTCTTCGCGGTGGCGACCCGCGCTCCATTCTTGGTCGCCTGTGCAACAACCTCGTGTTCACCTTCGAGGACGCCTACGCCTACTTCCGCTTTCTGGAGAGGATGCTGAGCGTCGAACAGGCCCTCGAGGCCATCAAGAGTCGTTGGACCGCCCCCGACGACGACGTACCTCCACTTCACCGGAAGGCCGAAGAGGTGGAGAAGGCCGCCGAGCACGAAAAGCACAAGAAGGATCAGAAGGACGAGAAGGACGAGAAGGATGAGAAGGACGAGAAGGACGAGAAGGACGAGAAGGACGAGAAGGACGAGAAGGCCGACGAAAAGGAAGAGAAGGATTCGCTGCCGCTGGGGATTGGAGCGCCGGATGCGTCAGCTTTGCTACCACCGCCACCACCGCCGCCCCCCCGAGGACTTCCTCCGCCTCCGCCGCCGCCGCCGGGCGCTGCGGAGCCACCATCGTCGCCCATGCCTCCGCTGCTGGAAGGCTTGACGGCCGCAAGTCGGAAGGCCTCGGACTCGCAAGACGAGCGCTCCTTGCAAGTTCGCATGGGCGTTCTATACACGCTGGACACCGCGTTGACGACGCGACCCGACCTGTTCCGACCGGGCGCAGAGGGCGCGGCCATGTGCGCCGAGCTGGTGGGCGATTTACTGCGCACGGCGGAGATCGTGCAGATCCTGCACAAGATCCCCAAGCCGCTGGAGGGCATCCTAAAGTTCTCCGAGCAGTCCGGCGTGATGGCCGCTGCCCCCGAGCCCGTCCGAACGCTGCTCATGCAGCTCAGTGAGAAGCTCAAGGCGTCCGAGATGCTGCGAGGCGGGCGTCGGAGTCCGGACGATCTGTACGAGACGCTGCAAGCCACCATCAAGGGTCGCATCGCCGCGCTGGAGGAGCTGAGCCTCAAGGGCAACGACAGCCAGGTTCACAGCTTCGAGCACTTCAACTTTTTGCGCTGGGACGCCAACTGGTGGGCGAACCAGATCACGCTCATCGTGCACGCGACCTTTTCGTGCGTGCCGCTGGAGGAGGTGCAAGACAAGAACTTCTCCAACCCGGCGAAGTCGCCCAACTTCCAGATCCTCAAGGCGCTCAACAACCAGATGTCCTATGTCCTCGTGAGTGAGATCCTGCGGCACGGAGACGTGCAGAAGCGAGCTCGAACGATTGAGCATCTCATCCGCATCGCAGACAGCTTGCTGAACAAAAAGAACTTCGACTCGGTCATCTCCATCATCGCCATCTTGGGCAGCTCGTCCGTCCACCGGCTGCGCCACACGTGGGCTCGCATCCGCCCCGGCGTCCGCGACCGCTTCGAGAACCTCAAGAACAAGATCGGCCCCGCAGGCCGAAACCTAGAGCGAGACTTCTTCAAAGCCTACACCACGCCGCACATGCCAAGCATCGGCTCCGTGCTCAAGTTCCTCATCAACAACGCGGAGGAGAGTCGGTATCTGGACGAGGAGCAGCACTTGGTGAACTTCAGCCGATACCGCGGCACCGGGCGCATTTTGAGAGTGATGGAGATCACCAAGAAGCTCAAGTACACCGATGCCAGCGAGAAGCGCATACTCGAGTTTTTCATGCAGCGGCCCAAGTTTGACTCGGAGGACGCGGCTTTCCAACGGTCACTTAAGATAGAGCCACGGGTCAAGAAGAAGTCCTAGTTGCATGTGGAGAACGAGCCTGAAGACGGGGAGATTTTCCCAGCTGCAATACATCCTTCAACAACGAGGCGGTCATCATACATCCGCCCGAAGAAGAAGACATAGATGTCCAAGCATCTATGCAACAGGGGAGAGGAGCAAAGGGCGAAGCATCCGAGAGAGAGAGAGCCCAAGAAGCAGAGAGAGACGAGGCCAGGAGAAGCGGAGAGAGCATAGGCGAGCAAGGCAGCAAGGATGAGAGGCTTCGATCCAGCTCGGCCCAAGAGAGAACGCTTGGTCTGTCAGCACGCACGCAGCAATGCGAACAGCAGGGCTGAGCAGCACATCCTCGGCTGATGCAGAGACTAACAGGACCATCGTCTGACATAACATCCGAGTTGACCTCTGCGCCACCACCCCAAAATCGCTCTGTCGCGTCCACGTTCATCGAGGCTGCCGTGGCGTCGAGAATTCAAACCTGCGAGAAGAAATGTTCCATCAGTCTCTTCCATCACTATACTATCCATTCCTGAATCTAGTAGTGATTCATGAGAAACCGTCCCCTCCCGTGGACGTCAAGTTCCAACCGCCCCAGCGCCACCTTCAACGCAGCGGAATGCTCTCGACGGCGGCGCTGCTGCGCATTTTCTGGCTCTGCTGCTTCGCAGTGCCCCTGAGAAGTGCGGAGAGCAAGAAAGGACGGCAGCTGGACCCATGTGGCCACCTCAAGGTGCACATCTACCTGGACCTGCCACGGCCGTCCTGGATCGACAACAAGGCCACGCACGACCTGGCGGATCCGAGAGCGCGGGGAGGTGCGCTGCAGGAAGTAGGCAATGCCAGCTACCTCGGAGTGCCCTGCAACGTCGTGGCGAGCAAGGCGCTGTACGACTGCCCGCGGATGCAATACCTGGGTAACGGAAGTCCCATGGACCCGGCGCAGACCGGCGTGGCGTTCCAGCGGCTGTGGGACACCAGCAACTACGCCATGCCTTGGTTCTGGACGCGCTACATCTTCAACAACTGTTGGGCCAAGGACCCGAAGGACGCAGACCTCTTCTACGTGGCCTTGCCCATCGGGGAGCTGCACCCCAGGACGAAGGTGAAGGCTGGCTGGCCCTCGTCCCGCGCTCAGTACGTCGGGTATATCGAGCAGGTCAAGGAGGCCTTGCGAGCGAAGCCCTCTTGGCAGCGCTGCCAGGGCTGCGACCACTTCATGGTGCTGGGCCGCTGGACGTCTCGCTTCCGAGACAACGAGGCGAAGAAGTATGGCAGCTACCGCAATCGCGACATCTTCTGGGCTCGCGTCATGAAGATCTCCTACGAGGGACCCGCGCACCCGAGCCTGATCAACACGGCGAGGCCCAGCGTGTTCCATCCCAAGACGGACGCGGAGGTGGATCGCTGGATGCAATTTGTCTTCTCCAGGGAACGCACTAGGACGGCGACGCTCATCGTGAGGACGCGGCCTTGGAGGGAGAAGCTCATCAACATGTGCGAGAAGGACGACTCCTGCCACCTGCCGGATGCCGAGCGGTACTATCCGCGCTACGACTTCTCTGTGGCGGAGTACCTGAACCACACCTTCAGCATCCATCCCGGCGGAGAAGGCTGCACGAGGAAAGCGTTCTTCGACAGGTGAGGTTGGTGGGGATCTCCGCGATCTTTGCGACCTGCACGATCTGCGCGATCTGCACGATCTGCACGATCTGCGCGATCTGCACGATCTGCGCGATCTGCGCGGTATCTCAAATGAGTGAGGCTGGCCTTAACGCGTTCCGTCCCTTTCTCCAGCTTGATCTGCGGGTGCATCCCCATCGTCTTCAGCGGAGTCGCTCTGCAGAAGGAGAATCCCATGATGGCGGGGCCGCCTGATCAGCAGTACCTGCCTTCTTACTTGTCGTTCTTCAGCAACGACCCGGGCTGGTTGCAGAAGATTGCGATTTCCGTCGAGACCGAGGAGGACGTCTTCCGCGCCCTAGAGGAGATCACTGATGAGACTATCGAGCTCATGCGATCGAACATCAGAAGGGTGTTTGCGCGCTTGCTTTACTGGGACACGTCCTTCAAGGCGTCGTCTGGCGAGGCGAGCAACTACGGACCTCGCAATGCCATCGCCCATACCCTCCGGCTGATGAAACGGCGCCAGCGGGACGAGCGGCTGTACCTCACTCCCAGCGCGTTGTGAGAAGGAGATCGGGTCGAAACCATGCTTGCCCAGTCGGGCGTCGACCGTCGACCGTCGGTGCATGGGGACTTGCGCCGCGTCGGATGAAGGTGCTGGAGCTGTGACGTGTGCGTTCCTGGGGCGTTAGGGTTGTTCATTCCACCCCGAAAAGCACGAAGCTCTTTCTGGTTGTCTTTCAGATTCTCATCAGATTCTCATCGTCAGCTCGAGCGAGGGGCGACGTCTTCCCGTTGGATACATCTCTACAGGTCTACGAAGTGATAAAAAGCGCGTAGATCACGATGGCGACGAGAGCGACGGTCCACGGCAATCCCTCCCTCTCGAGCAAGCAGCTTGGTTCATGCAAGATCCGGAAGGGCATCGGGCACTTCTTCTGGGGTCGCTCGGTGCGCTGTGCGGCCTTCCCCAGTGGCGTGGCATGGCCTGGGGGCATCGGCACGCCCTTGGCGGCCAGGCCCGCAAAGGGGCACCCAGCGGCAGCCGCCGACGAGGCGTTGGAGGCAGCGCTTTGCGGAGCTTTGTCAGCCCCCGAGATTTGCAGAGACTTGAGCAGGACCTCCACCGGGTCTACCGCCTGTCTCACTCCCGTCGCGACGTCCAGCTGTTGGAACAGCCGCGTGTTCATCACAAATGCCACGTTGGCTTCCTGCACCAGCGCATCCGCGGCAGAGGTGCTCATGGGCAGCTCGTCGAGGCGACTCCGGTAGTCCTGCTTGAACATCTTGGAGCTCGGAATGTCCTTGAACTCGTAGAACGTCAACCCCTCTCCGCTGCTCCCGATGCGGTCCCGGAGCACTTTCCTATGTGACAGCGTCGATGCGACAAACGACGAAGTCAGCCAAGGGTGGGGATTCGGCAGGCGCACAGTTCTTGGCTTGCGCGCCACATACCTTGCAGCCTTCATGAGCGAGCGTCCTCCGCTCAGATCGCCCAGGTACCTCGTGTAAGCGTGCGACAGAAGGAGGGTCGCGTCGTTCTGGGACCCTTTCCCGAGCTGCCGCAGATGCTCCACGTAGTCCGCTCCCGCCGGGGACGGGCCGACGGCGAAGGTCCAGAGCGAGCTTCCGCGCAGGTAGGTGATGTCCGCCTTGAGGCTTTCGGTGCGGAGCAGCTCAGGGAAGTACATGGCCTTGAGCACGGGGTTGTCTAGATGCGCAAGAAGGCCGCTCTCCAGCTCCCGATACACGAAGTACAGGTCGGTGATCATGGCGACGTAGAGCTCCGGCGATATTCGGCACTTGATGAAGTTCTTGACGAAGTGCACGTTCTCCGCCTCCTTGTGCGCCACCTTGGTGCCTTCCTTGAGCGACTTGGACAGCGGCGCAGCCGGCTGGGCCGGCACCTCGACCACCTCACGCCGGTTCTCCTTGCCATGCGCTGCCTCCTCCTCCTCCTCCTCTTCGCCCTCTTCGTCCTTGCTCCACACCTCTTCCTCCAGCCACAGTCGGAAGTCCATCTCCGACACCAAGGCCGAGCCAGACGTCGTCACCGCGGCGCCCTTGAACGGACAGCCCGATAACTGGAACACCGGGCACTCCGCGCCGGCCATCTGCTCCTCCCGAATGCGGTAGCTCACGGAGTGCACCGCCTTGAACGCGCCCAGCACGGCGCCCTCGAGCTCTCCGCCGGCGCCATGACTCGCGGGCATGTCTCGCAGCTTCCCGGCCATGGCATCCACCGTGTCGCCGGCGCCCTTGAAGGGACAGCCGTCGCGGAACGCCGGGCAGTCGTGGACCGAGCGGAGGAGGGCCTTCTCGTCCTCGCTGGCCTTGGACGCCGCGTCTGGGTAAGGGCACCCAGCGGCGAAGGCTGGGCACTTGTCCACAGCGGCTTCTTGGGCGTCGCTCATGGTGGGGAAGTTGAGCACTTCTCGACCCCAAAAAGCGCGCGAAAAAGAGGGGTTTGCGCCAGCAGCTTCGGCTTGTGGAAGCTTCTGGAAATATGCCTGTGCTACAGGTACATAAGAGTTACTGTTGGAGAACTGCAGTGAACAGTAGGAGCGGATGCAGTGTGCAGGCGGGCGCAAGAAGAGCGCCTGGCCTAGGCGCGATCCCATTGGGTAAAGCTGCCGAATCCACGCTGTCCCCTTGACTTGACCAATGGAAGCGTGGGATGGCCGCGAGACTGACAATTTTAGCTATATGCTGCTGAAATATCCAGCGCCTTTCCGCGGATTTCTGCAGGTCCGCTGCCGCAGATCCTTAACGCCGCCACATTTCCTTCAGACATCGGAGATCCCGAGGTCCCC
>JAAMXY010003750.1:0-17335 GCA_019677205.1 Pinguiococcus pyrenoidosus
AAGGACGGCGCAAGGATTCTCGTCGAGAGATCCATCGAGTCCGACGGCAGGATGAAGGTATGGCGATATGTTCGCAAGGCTCGCGTCATTCTGGCGTGGTCCCTGAGACTCCTCCTTCTGCATAGATGAAAGTGACGTGTACGCTCCGCGACGGGACGACCGCATCCCAGTGCCAATGGTTCGAGTGCACGGAGAGGCCGAGCAGACCTCCAGACATGGAAGAAGGGAATGCAGTTGTTGGCAAAGCCGTTGCCCGCCGCGAGGTAGAAGCGGCGGAAACGCCAGCGGAGCCGGTGACTTCTTCATCGGTGATGACAGCACCAGAGTCCCGGTCCTCCAATGCTCGCGTCCCCTCAGCCCGCGGCCCCCCTGAGGAGACACCTGCGTCAACACCTGCGTCAACGCCTGACGGTGGGCAGGACCGAGGACATGGTCCGGAGGAGAGTCATCTTCGGGAAGGACGAGATGTGTCTCTTCAGACGCGGAACTGCATTCATGAGTTTGTTGGGACATGGAAGCTGGTTCGTTCAGAAGGGCTTGATGAGTTTCTCGAGTTCAACGGGGCCCCGTGGGAGGTTCGCGTAGCGGTCTGCAGGTAAGTGCTCTCTTGCGAGCCGCCATCTCCTCTTCCTTTTCTGTTTCGTCCCTGAGCATGGTTGGTGGAAGCAGGGATGTGCCGATGCATATCATTCGCGAAGGACCAGAAGCTGGAAGTGTTTCAATTGAGGTTTCCGGCGTCATGGGGAGCAAAAACGTCTGGTTCTTGGATGGAAGATCGTTGGAGAACTCGACAAAAGCGGGCGACACGTAAGTACTCCTGCTTGCTCGAGGCTGCAACTTCAAGGCTGGTCTGAGTTGATGTCGCCGTGCTCAGCATCAAAGGCAGAGCGAAGCTGTGCAACGACAAGGCAATTCAGATGACCTGCACACGGCTTCGGGATCAGTCAATCCTTGTGAATGAAAGGCTCATCGACGAGGACGGACTTATGAAGGTGACTCTTCTGAAAAGGAAAAGATCTCGGAGGGCGGCAAAGCTAACGGGATCCGCGCTGCAAGGTCTCAATCACAATCGTGCGAGCTGACGGCTCCAGCAGGACCCAGACACAATGGTTTGTACGCACCAGTGAACAGGATGCTGCCTCGCTTGCAACTCGACCAGCGGCCAAGGGCTTGGGGCCTGACGCGAGCAAGGCTGCCGCAGTGGGGATCGGCAATCTGGACAATGCTTCCCAGCGCGACGCCGAAGAGCCGGCAAAGCGCGAGCACCCGTCGGATGACACTGGAAAGCATCCTAGCGCTTTGCAAGGCTCAAAAGGTCCAAATGGTTCCGCTGCTTCAAATACTTCTTCTGCTTCGAATGGGTCGAAAGCTTCGCACGTTTCGAAGCCTTCGAACGATTCGGATGTAGCGCCACTTGAGAACGGCGGCAGAAGTGTCGAGGATGATTCTGCGCCGCGCCATGGCGAGAACCCCGACGCTGGTGCTTCTGCTTCTGCTTCTGCTTCTGCTTCTGCTTCTGGTTCTGATGCTACTGATGCTCCCAATGCCGATGCAGATGTGGATGTGGACGTGGATGTGGATGTGGATGTGGATGCGGATCTGGATGTGGATGTGGATGCGCAAGCAGATCCTGTTTCGGGGAAAGCCGGGGTGATTGCAGAGAATCTAGATGTTGACTTGGACTCTGGGATGGTGCGGTTCCTTGGCATGTGGACACTCGCAAAGTCGGAGGGCGTAGACGACTTCCTCCGCTTCAACGACCTGCCTTGGACCATTCGGCGCCTTGTGCAGAGGTACGTACGCGAAAGGCTTGCGGCGGAGCAACCACTGTGCGCTCACCTCGACGTCTTTGTCTCACAGCCAAACGCCGACCCACATGCTTTCGAAAGACACGGAGACGGGTGGGCTGAAGATGTGCATGGCAAACAGAACGATTGTACAGATTCTGGACGGTAGCGAGACCGATACTACGACCCCCAATGGAGAGATGTACGTCCCCTGCCATCCGGCATCGCTCCGCTGAAGCCGTATGGTGTGACTCTTGTTTGTGTGTTCCCCAGCTTGCGAGGTAGCAGCACTCTGCGTGCTGACGGAGTTATCGAATCGAACTTCATTCGCAAAGAGGACAAAGCGCGCATTCAAGTCCTTCGTTCCATCACAGATGACGGGAGCATGATGGTGAGCGACTTGCCCAGGATGCCCGCTCGTCCAGCTCAGGCAGCGCTAACGGTGTCGGTCACGTGGTCCAGGTGTCCATGTCCATGACCAGGAAGGATGGATCCAGCTCGGCTCAGACACAGTGGTTCCAACGAGTTGCTTAAATGAGGCTTTGTGAGTGGGCCGCTCCAACGAAGGTGCAAACATGGTTGTGACTGGCGAATCTTATGCGCGAAAGAGACATCTCTAGTGAAAGGTACATAAAAAGAAACGGCGTTCATCGTCCCGCTGCAAAAGGCACGGCCGCAGCAGGCTTGCCGGGTCCCTCCTTGCATTCAGATGACTCGAGTCCGCCTGCGGCTCGCAGAACCTCTCGGCTCCTTGCTGTGCTACGGCGGTTTCGGATCATGATCATGTGTGATGTAAACCATGCAAACGTGTGAGTTGTGTCCGTTGCCTTGAGCTTTGAGACGGGAAAGCATGGATTCCGGCTTCGTCCTTATTCACACGCCCTCGCCTCATTTGAAAGACGCCTTGCTCTCGCCATCTCCGGACTTGGACTCGGCTTGAGGCGACTCGCAGTTCGCGTTCTTGTAGTCGTCGTCGTACGAAGACTTCGCTTCAGCGGTGTTCTTGCTCTCCGCGGACGAGACCCGTCGGAAGATGATCTCTTGCTTCACCTAGCGCAGTGCGCCGCCGCCAGAAGCGTCAGCGCCGGGTAAGACTCGAAGAGGCGTCTGCAGGCTCGGAGAGACGTCTGCAGAGTCGGAGAGAGGAGGGGGTCTATGCTCTAGTACTCTTTACCTGCGTCCCATCGGTCTTCGTGCCGACAAGGAGCATGACATGCGCGTCGCCGCCATCGCAGATCTCGCGAGTCGCCTCCACGGTGAAGGAATCCGACTCGCGCACTTTCTGGCTGTAGAGTCGGCCCTTCGAGTCCATGTAGGTGGTGTCCTCATACTTCGCTCCAGTGCGCTGGCGTCGGGACAGAAAGCAAGGTAAGCAAGCTCGTTCTTGCCTTTGCACGTGCAGCCGCGGCGCTACCTCCACGACGTATGTCACGGACTCTTGATCCGCCGGATAAAGCGTGTCATTGCCGCTCACGCCCTCGACGCGGATGCGGATGGCGTCCATTCCTTCCTCACGCGTGATGTGGTGGATCGGCGGCGTGGCCCGTTTCGCCATCTTCCTCAGGAGCCAGGGCACTCCAGCGGCCGCCATGAAGTCGTCGTTAGCAGTCTCCTCCGCCTGCCAGCTTCCGAGGAAGTCCTCGATGCCGAGCCATTTGTCCTCCTAGAGTCTGGTGAGAGCGAAGACTTCGCAAGCGGACTGGCAGCGCCCGTTCTCACCTTCGAGTCCATATTCTTGAGCTTGTGGCAGCTTGTCGAAGCCTTTCCTCGCCGAGTGCGATGCTGCACGAGCACCAAAGGGACACCTCGGCAGATCCGAAGCGCAGCCGCGAAGGAGAGCGGTTCTGACGCCTGCCTGCCTCGTTAGCCCCCGAAACAGACCGAGGTGGTGGCCTTGACAGGAGCTGTCGGGGGTTGTTTGGGGCGCAAGTCGCATCTTCTCGCGAAACGTCACGTTCCGCGCGCGCCATTGGCCGCATGCTAAGTTACTTGACATGCAGCCTTGGGGAACAAACGATCACGGGACTGAAACAGCAGAAACACAAAAAGGCCGTTGGGACAGATGGATGGAGAAATGTGCCGTTTCTGACCTGTGACATTACAGTAGGCAATTCGCTACTGTAGGCAAACGGAAAATCTGGCAGAAGAGAAAGAGCAAGAACAGAAGAGCGCAGACTCTGCGTCGCTACAGTGGAGATCCCCGTTCAGGGCGCTAAATTTAAGGCGGATTACGAAGGAAGGCGGGCCAAGGAAATCCGGCGCCGCCTCGTGACGTAAAGCAACTTCCGGCGCGCGAGCATATCTCGGGCGCTCCATGGCGCAGCCAGCCAGCCAGGCAGTGCGTCTGCTGCCTCGCTCGCAGAGCGAATACGAAGGTTGAAGCTCGTAGCGGGTTTTCCTCAAGGCGCGGGGCGATGCGATTCTTCGTGGAGCGTTGCCCTCACGCACGCTGCACCTTCCACCGCTTCTCGATAGCTCGACCTTGATCACGGACAGCAACGAAAAGCTATGTGACAGATCTTTCTGGAGACTCTGTTGCATACGGATAAGGCAAATGGCACTCCAAGAGGTGCAGCTTCGGCGTCACCGGCGTGCCAGCAGGGAGCCGGCGACGAAATCTTCTAGTCTTGTTGTTTTTGAAGTCATCTCGCTCATGCTGTCCGGCTTGCGCCACGCACAGTCGGCAGCAGTCTGTAGCTACGCGCTCACGTCGTCTCACAGCTGTCCATAGACATGATCTTCTCGTCGTTTGCAGCTGGATCTGTCGACGCTGTCGCTGGAAGTGAATTCAGGCGGTCCGCCTCGGCATCTTCCAGCAGTCGTTCTTTCATCTGGTCGTACAGCAGTCTGCTTGATGTACTCCCGGTAGTAGTTGTTCTCAGAGAGGGTCTCCAGCAGCTTCGCAACCATCTCGTCCGGGCTCTTCGTAATGCCCGCATCGGCGAAAAGGAGGCAAAAGGCTCCCACTATCCTCGGACAAGAACATCCAGGACCGCTTCATCTCTCCCCGGCAGAGGGGCATGCGACTAGAGCGGAGAGCAGCTCGTCACGCTTACCTGCTAGGGATATTAGTGTGGGGTTCTCCAGGGTGAGGTTATCGTGTGGTCTCGCGAGCGTGGTATAGATTCTTATCCTTAAGGGCATTGAAATTCGCAGGGAACTCCCCACGCAGTTCTGTCGCGCAAATTTTGACGTCTGAGTACAGAGAATTGACAGGCGCTCCCGTCGCTTTATACGTCTTCCTCCTGCGCACGTCTTCTAGCCTTCTCAGCGCAATGATCTTCATTTCAGCTGAGAATTCCGTTTGCTGCTTGTAAGCGATATGGCCTTTTGCCCCAGTCCTCGCCAATGCCTTTGGTTGGACTGGCCCGATGAAAGCAGCAGGCTCCGTCGTTGCGCTTCCTGTCCAACTTTCCAATTTGCGACGCTTCCATGTCTTCTCATTCAAGGATCCTTTTGGGCGCCCACGGCTCCGCTTTGGCAAAGCGACCGCCTTGCCCTCCGGGGCTAGGATGGTTTTCTTGCCTCTCGTGCCGAAGTTGCGAATGTCCATCAGCTCAAAGCAATCGCTTTTCTGGCGCGCAATCGATTTCAGACGACGAGCTGTTCAAATTGTCTTTTTGGCTCTCTGTTTCAGAACGTAAGAAAACGGACTTTTTGAAGGGTTTCGATAGTGAGAATCAGTGAATAAATTGTCTGACTTATGTAAATCACCCCTGTATCAGATACGCATAAGATCCTGAACGATATAATATTTAAAAAATATATTTCAAAACTTCATTTCTTGTTTCGAGGATAGACTCCCTCAGTGTCTTTTTTCCGAATCCGAGGCTGCGCGTGCGTCGCTGGGGGCGTCAGAGCGACGGCAGGTGTGCCGCGGAGGACTTGATTCAAGCGTGTTGCTCGGGTGTTGAGGCGGCGTCTGTGCAGCGGTTGGGAAGATGTCGTTGCGAGCACAGCGGTCTTGGGAACGTAATGGAACGGGCGCTCCGTCGGAGTTGGATCGAGTGGAGGCTGCCACCAAGCCGTCGCCCCGGCGGGTGCACCAGCCGAGCGCGTTGGAAATCGAAATGACGAAGGAGGGCGAAGTTCTGCTCTCCAAGGTGGAGGCGATGGCCACCCAACGCGCCCGGGCGAAGATCACGGCCAAGTTCTGCCGAGCGGATTGCTTGGAGGAAATCGATACCTGGGCGCCCGTCCTGCGCCAACGCCTGGAAATTGCAGAGGTGCAGCTCCGCACGGCCATGTACGGGAAGCTCTTTAGTCTGAAGCGCGTGGATGACTACGTCACGATGATGGGTCCCGCCTTGGAGGAGCTGCGAACGCGCTTCACGTCCGTGAGGGAGCTGTGCGAGCGGGGCGGCGTCACCTTTCGGGCGTATCGACGCCTGCGCCGCGTCGGGCTCGCGCAGCGAAACCTGACGAAGACCCTGAACATCATCGCGCTCTTCTCGGACATCCCGATTCGCGCCGAGAAGGAGGTCCAGAAGCTGCAGGCCTCGACGGGAGACATCGAAGTGGTCTGCAGCCAAGTGCAGGCGATGGAGCAGTGGAGGGATGACATCATCCACCACCTGAAGAAGCTGCGGGACAAGAAGAACAAGGAGAGCGCCGACGCCCGGGAGGGCAAGAGTGGCCCGGCCGAGTCCCTGTTCGCCATGAAGCGGCGACGGTCATCCATCATGGGCGGTCTGCAAGTCGCGGAACCGGATCCCGAAGAGCTCTTGGACGTCCTTGCGGGGCACTTCGACAGCGTCCTCACGCTGAGCACGCTGCTGAGGAAAAAGGTCACGGATGCCGCCCTCGAGGTTGCGGAGCTCGCGACCGCCGATCCAGCCTACCTGCGCAAGGTAAGCAAGCCATGATGGGGTCACGCTGACGTGCCGTTCCCGGAAGTCGCAACAAGGCTTGCGTCGCTCAAGATGCTGTCTGAACCGTGACGACGACGCCCTTCCCGGACTTCCCTCGCAGGTCGGCCGGGTCGTTGTTCGACTGCACGAGGTCGAAGAGAGAAAGAAGCGAATCGAGATTGACCGGATTCGAGAAGCTCACGGCGAGGAGCACGCGCAAGACTACGAAGCTATGATGGCTTCGCGCGATGTGCTCGAGACGTTCTCAAACCACCTCGCGGAGGGGGCCACGCTCTATGTGGTGTCGCGCTACGCCAAGCACTTGTACGAGTCTGCTCAGGAAGGTGAGTCCACCGCCGGACGGCCGTCGAATGCTATCCTGTCCAGCACCTGATGGATTTCTCGGCTCGCAAGGCATTGACGACGATGTGTCGACGACAATTCGGTCTTGCACCTTTGTCTACGATGATGTCGACCTCCTCGCTGACCAGATCAGCGGGATGCTCCCGGAAGGACTGCAAGCACCTCTCACTTTCTTCAATGCTTGCCAGAAGCACGTCGTGCTTCAGCTTTCCAGGTGCTACCACAAGTCCGTGGTCGACGGGCTGAGCCCGGGACAGCTGCTGGCGCTCATTGAGTATGTAGAAGAGTACAATCGGACGGAAGTCGAGCGGAGTCGTGCCGCTTGCAGCGATTTCGTTCAAGCCAGCCAGCAGCTCCTTAACGTGTACCTGGACAAGACGAAGGTCCTCATGGTGTCCTGGTTTGAGAACATGCACAGCACCCGGCGCGAGCAGCGCACCGAGGGACCAAGCGGCGAGCTCGCGACTTCCTTTCCAGAGGATTTCTTCCACGCACTTCACGTCATGCTGCAGGTCGCAAAGCAGAAGCTCGGCGGCATCCAGCTCAGCCTCGTGATTCGCGACTGCCTCCAGGTGAATGCCGCCAACGGAGCCGAACGACCCCTTGACCGCCGCTCACTCGGGTGGCTTCCATTCAGGTCCTGGAGGAGCACCAGACGAACGAAACGCGTGAGCTAGCCGCCGAAGCCGACGTCGGCGTCTCCTACCTTTGCCGCGTGGTCAACGACAACGACCGGCTGCAGCAGAAGTGCGACGAGTACCTTGACGACATGCGGCAGTTCCTGGCGGCGGAAGTGATGCCCGCCATGGAAGAATTCGTCGAGGATCTGTCCTCGCAGTTGGTGCAAAGCTCCCTCCGGGTCATCAACATCATTCTCGAGCGCATCTTCCAGGACATGCAGGAAATGGGAGTGCAGCAAGGGCTCTTCACTCCTGGGTGGGTTTCGGGCCAGGAGGAGATCATTCCGACCGTCATTTTCACGCTGCTGGACTACGCGGGCGACCTCAAAACCTGGTTGCTCCCGTTTTACTTCATGAAGTTTCTCCACATGGCCGTGCTTCAGTGCTGCCAGCTGACCTTGGACGCTTTTCCTAAGGCAGGGCCCGTGGCGGAGTGGGCCTTCGACAGGAAGGATGTAGCCGCAAGAATCGAAAGCGACGCCGTCTTCATCAAGGAAACGATTCAAGCGTCCGACTGTGCATACGCTCTGGCTGGATTTGACCTCGACGGTCACCTAGCCCCCGTTTTGCATCTAGCTTCCGAGCTTCGAAACGACGACTCAGCGCTAGTCAGCCCGAAGAGTACTGCCTCGGAAGAGACCAATAAGCCTAGCCTCCTTGCGAGAGGCCTCCAACACGGTTCTAGCTTCCGCGTCAAGAATTTCTTCCCAGTGAGCGACAATAGCCAGGCAAAATGAGGAGACAGTAGTCGTGTGGGCCGCCGCCACTGGTGATTCGAGTAGCTGATAAAACATCAAGCAAAAAATCCGTCTCCACTCCAGTACTGTCAGACCTGCGGAAAGATGATCTGTACAACGAAAAAGGAATAACCTCAGTAAAACAGCCTCTCAACTCCAGGCTTCCCTCATACTTTGTGATGAATGAACCAGCTGATTTCTATCTAACCAAACATAAAAGCGTCGTCACCATCAACACAGCAATCCTTTGACCCACTCATTGGCGGCCTGGAACTGCCTAAAACCAGACAAAGCACCAAAAAAAAGGATATAGAACTTAGACAAAAACCAGGCCTAATGCAAAAGCCAAAAAAGCCAAAGAACGAGTTGCCATTAAAACAGCAAGGTCCTCGAAGCGACGGTGATGTCGTGGATTTGGTGGGCGAAGGGCCGCCGAACGCGGGTCGGCTCTCGAGTAAGTCGGTCATCGATATCAGAGATGCGAAGCAAGCTGAAGAAGATAGAAAGCTACCAGCCAAGGATAAAGAACAGGCAGAGCAGAAAACTCCGGTCAACAAAGAGGGCACGGTGCGATCCGAGGAGAAGGCGCCCAGTGCGGAGACAAAAAGGTCGGAGTCGCCTGAAGAGGCGACTTGCGCTTCCTTCATCCGCGATCGCGAGGCACTGATAGCCGAGCCGGAAAAGAATGCGGCGAAGAAGACGACATGTGTGCAGCTTCAGTCTGCTAAAGCACACTGCTAGCCCACCAATAGATCGATTTGCAGCGACCCTTTTCAAAACGTCGAAAAATGAATACGTGTAGATTAAAACACGTTTGTTTCGGGATGCTAAGAAACAAATTGGGCAGCATCCCCTGTCTTGCTTGTCTTTATCAAGCTTCAACATTTTTAGCAGAAAAACATACAGAAATTCTTCTTCTGCAGCTGAATTTCCAGAAAATAGCAACGCATCAAATTGATTACCTGGCTTCTTCATGTAGATACAATGAACGTTTGATCAGATTTGATATTGTACGGACTGTGACCTTGTCGATGAAGCGCCAACCGCCAAAAATAAAACTACAGATTCCTCGAACTATCTGCAAAC
The DNA here is from genome assembly GCA_019677205.1 of Pinguiococcus pyrenoidosus. NCBI lineage: Eukaryota > Pinguiophyceae > Pinguiochrysidales > Pinguiochrysidaceae > Pinguiococcus > Pinguiococcus pyrenoidosus. Next base: position 9,504 of record JAAMXY010003750.1, read on the forward strand.
TTCTTTTCTTGCTTCGAAAAGATCAAAAGGCAATCAAATGATGTAAACAAGACGAATTTATGGATTTTTTTCTGACTTATCAAATATTTCACTACCCAAAAGCTACAAAATTCTGCTTCAATTTTCTTCTGAGAAATGCAGAGTAATCTGAGTGGTGACAAAGTAAAACTTGATTGATTGACGTGTGATAGTTGCATAGTGCCAGGACAAGATATCTCGAGTTGTGAAAGTTCAAAAAAACAAATTATCAATGGAGAGCCATGTGTGATTTTGAGAGAATGTATAAACGCTTTTGTTGTGATTTACTCTGTTTTTTAAAAAAAAACTGGGATAAACTGGCCATCACATTTGATGAAAAACCCTTATGCATCGTAGCTGCTCCAGCATTTCCATCAAGTTTCTAGTGATATACAATTTCTTCAAATGATATATATCTGTCATTATACACTGAACGGATAAGCTTTCGGCCCACTTGGTATCATGTTCGGATGAGAAAAGTATTGAGCCAGCACGAGTGTTACGACGGTAGCGATGCTTAGATATTCATGTACTGTATAAAATTTCTACATCTGTGTACAGCAGCGAGCGTCAGGTGCATGTATCCTTCGTGTAGAAGTACTGGACGTATAGTTTATCAAAATGAAAACGGCAGCTTCTGTCTAGTTCTTCATCGACCTATACTGCAAGTTTTTGTAGGCTTTTGCGGAAGATCTGCGTGTCTGAAGGATTTGCCGCTACTTCGGCGTCTGTCCATTTGGAATTGTTTTTTGATGTACTTGTGGATGCCGAGTTCCGGTATATGCGGGAGACTGCTGCTGAATGCTGCTGCTTTGTTTTGTCTCTGACTCTCCAGCACAAGTATTGCCAACGCCTGTTCTGGTTTTGACGATGGTATGGGTGGGTTTTGCTGAGACAGAGATCGTTTCACGTCGCTTTGCTCGTCGGTTCGTCTCAGGTGTAGGAAGGGGAGTGATTTTTAGAAGGGCCTAGAGAAGAAATCCATTATTTGCGGTCCTGGCTGTTGTTGAAGAAGCACCGGAAAGCACCAGAACGGGTTTTGGTATGAACTGGAGAAGCAACAACCCTCGCAGAGAGAGTGCTTTCTTCCCGCTTACGGCGTGCGTTCCCATCATCGCACTTCGTGTACATACAAGATGGACGAGCCACCGGCCTCTCTGTTCGGTACTTCGAGTGAGCTCACAACTTCTACCCTGCCATCTGCGTCGCCGAGCTTTTTGTCTGGATTGAGCACGCGTCGAGCTGTTAGGCGTGTCTCAAGCTGCCGCGGTTGGCCATCCCTTTGGTGGTCGTAGCGATGCTGTCCTCACCTGTAGTCACTACACGCGCCCCGCTCTTGCAGTTCGCTGCAACTGCCTCGGTCAGCCCAAGCAGCGTGTCGCCGGCAGCTTCCCAGGTCGTCGAGTAGCAGAACACGATGTCGGCATCCTGAAGAGTCTCCGTGCCTGCAACGCAGAGAGATCTGTCAGAGGCTGACAGGCGCCCAAGCGCGGAGAGAGAGAGGCCAGCCATACCAGTCTCACTTGAGATATCCTCGTTCAGCAAGAGACACCTTCCCACCGCCTCGTTGGCCTGAGCTGGGTCGACAGGCTCGTCTGCGTCGATCTCGTCAAAGAAGGTGGGGCTGCCAGCCAGCGCGAATGTCTTCTCCGCAATATCATGAAGCTCGGACGAGAGTTCGACCCCAATGCACCTTTCGCAGCGCAGCTCGGATGAGGATGGCGCAGGCGGCGAAACCCCGCCGAAGTCGGCCGTACCTTGAGAAAGAGTAGCCAAGCGCGGCCCCGAGCACCAGGCGGCCACAGCCAGACCCAATGTCTAAGAAAGTCCTGTCGAGCTCTGGGCGATCGTCGAGGGCTAGATCGATTCCCTTGCAAAAGCTAGGGAACGGGAACTCGCCGTAGGTCTTGTCGCCATCGAGCAAGGCCGCAATCGAGTTTTCTCCGCGCGAGACTCCTTGGAAGCGCCGCCCTGTTCCCTCGCGCACGGCAAAGGGAGTGACTCCTGTTGCGCAGGGGGCCTTCCACGGCGGATAAAGAGCCTCGAGGAGTTCTGAGGAAGGAGAAGCCCGATCAGCCCGCAAATCCCAAAGCCACAGATCCAGAAACAGCTCACTTTGACTTTGGCTCCTCCGCACGGAGAGAGAGCTGGACGCGGGGAGGCACAGCAGGCAGATGAAGCTTCTCATTGACCCCATCTGGGTTGTGCTGCGGGAGTTTCCGGGCGTTCGCTAAAGATATTCTGTCACGGCAACGTTCATCTGGCTCTCAGAAGCTATCCTACGGCTCAGCAATCTGAGTTGCTTCATCACGGCCACCTTTCCGCGGAGAGCGCCATGCTTTGGTCCTTGGTGTACGGCCAAAAGGATTCAAAGGACGATGCAGCTGCTGCTTCCTCTTCTGCAAAGCCGGCGAGCGGTGCTGGCTCCAAGGGCGGCGTCCGACGGAAGCGCAAGCGCCGACGAAGGGAAGCACGCCTCCCTCGTCCTCCATTTATCGGGAATGAGGCTCAGAAGTCGCTCCTCAAGGCTGTCTTGTTCATGCCAGATTCAAGCTTGAAAGATCTGTACAGCTTCCGGGTGCCGCCGGACGCAGAAGCCGTCGCGGATCCTGCCATCCAGGCCATTCTTCGGAACAGACACGGCTACGGCCAGCAAAACTGGCAGCACAGTCGACCGCTGGTCTCCGCCTTGCGTTCAAAGCCGCACACGGGTCTCCTCCGGAGCTCGCTGCTCAGCCTCTTGCGCCTGGCGCTCTCAAGAGGGGATCGAGATGCGCTGGCGAGAGTCCTGCAGAGGATACTACAGCTCGAGTCCGGAACCTCGGCGTGTCCTGTCAGCACAGAGAGCTACCTCGCGACCGTGGGACTTCTTCGGTGGCGCCGGGACAAGGCCGCGATGCAGGGCGAGGGCTCCGGGCCGTGGACGCTCGCTTTGAAGCGATTTTATCGAGTGTTTCTCACTCCGGACACGGCATACTACATTCGGGATCGGCCTCACTTGGGGCTGAGAGATCGCTTGAAAGTCGCCAGCCTGGCTGCTCTGCTCGAGGAGCTCATGTGGGATAGCGAAATGGCCGAGGCGCTGGAGGCTGTCCGGCAGCAGCTCAAGGAAGTTCCCTACAGCAGGAGTTTGGCGCTTCACGCGCGCGCGGTCCTGCTCTTGCTGCTGGCCGCGATGATTGAGAGCGGTCTGCCGCCGTATGACGAAGCGTCAGCTGATACGGCGAGGATGCCCACACTGGACGAGCTTGTGGATCTGGTGGAGCGCGCTGATGAAGGGGAGCTTCTGGAACAGGCGAGCGCACTCATCCGTGAAGCCCGGGAGCGGTTGCAACACCTGTGGGCGATGAAACGAAACGTGCGAAATGCAGTGCAGGGCGAACACGCGTCTCCGATTGCCTTGAGCATCGTGCTCAGCAAGGGTGGAGGGCACTCAGCTGAAGGAGCGAATCCATTGCAATTGGAGGATCTGTACAAGCCTGAGCCCGGCCTAAACTCGATCACCAGATGGCGGGAGCCGCGGGACGCAGAGGAGTTATGCCGGTAGGTTCACCACAGCTACGCACCTCATCCCTTGCTTCTTGCTTTCCCGGATGCTCAGCTGCCGTCGCGTCGTTGTTCCTCCCGCTAGAGTATGGCGAATGGTTCCGACGGCTCCCGGATCCATGAGGTACGCAGCACGCGCAGCTTGTCTCTACAGCTACCAGGCTAACCTAGCCTGTGCTGGACAGTTTCCCCATCGAGGACAAGGTGACGACGCTTCTCGACGTGCTTCGGGACAATCCTTTGCATGAAGGGGCACTCATCGAGATGTTCGCCATGGACCCACATCAGGTTCGGATCCATCTGCCGCAAACACGCTCCTCGAGAAAGCCAACGATCGGTACAGGTACCTGCCTCGCAGGTGCTCGGAATCGCCTCTGATGCGCTTGAGCATGCATTGGTCAACGCAGCCGAAGGTTTCTGCGACGTGGTGCTTTGGGGCCATCTGAGCCGTTTGCTGACGGAGCGAGCAGCTGTCCACGAGGACGCCTCTCGGCTGGACTCCCTCGACGAATGGCGGAAACAACGCGCATGGTGGCGGGAAGAGCTGTTTTCCTCGGGAAGCTACATGCCAGGTAAAGGCGCTCTCGACTTTAATTTACTGCGATCGTTGAGAAGCATCTGATGGCCGCGGTCGTCGCAGCTCGACGGTGGCAAGCTGAGTCCGATCAGCAACGGCCTGGAGCTCCAGCGGAGGGGCCGTGCTTCCCCGTTGCGTGGGTCCCTTTCATACGCACCATGGGCAAGAAAGCCATGGCGAACTCGGAAGTGCACGCTGCAGAAGCGGCCCTACTGGTACGGCCAGAGAGCGTGGAATCGTCGACGCTTCGCCTTTCCCTGGCAAGGCAAGCTTTCAAAAGCGTCGTGGCGAACGCGCTGCTCGGCGTTGGGAACGCCTACACCAGCCGGTACGCCCGCCTCGCGTCTCGTGATTCTCCAGCCAACCAAATCTTATCTTCGGCATTGCTCGAGCACAGAAGCCTGCAACGGCTCAGCGAGCTCTCCGAAACATCGCAGGTACAGTTGATTGCCTCCACGCCCAGTCTGGAGATCTTCCTTAGTTTGCGGACTGCAGGCCTATGTGGCTTATGTCACGAACCGAGAGATCTTCAATGCGGGCAACGAACTGGAGCATCAAGACGCGTTGATGTGATAAGCGCCGCTCGAAGAGTACGGCTCCGGGGGATCTGCCATGGCCAGAGCATGGCTCTAAGGGGTGGAGCGGCTTTTCATGGCAAGATGACTTCATCCAGACAGTACGATGAGAGACTCTTCTAGTGACAGATGCTGTGGAAGATTCCCTTCCATGTGCCGTGAGGGGCCTCGCGTCCACGCAGGACTAGCGGAGGTGTTGCATCTTGGAAGACAGCCAGGCCGTATTCCGTCGGGGCTCTCCCCCCCGAAGGAACGAGAGGCATGCTTGGAAGTCTTTCTTATCGCTTTCTCTAGCAGTCTGGCAGAACTTCTCCGCGTTGTCCAAAGTGACACAGGTGCTCTATGAATGCTGCGAATCTCAACTACATCAGCTTACCCGGCGTAGAGCCATTGAGGCTGGGCAGGAGGTCCTGTTTGCAGCAAGATGTGGGTCAAACTATGGTCTCGGCAAGCGTACGTTGCGTGGCCATCTTCATACCTGCATGGCCCCACCGTACTCTTCGTCGTCCTCTTCACCTTTGTCCACCACTACCTCTTCGATGCCAACCTTGACATCCCAGTCCGTGTGAATACTTGTTGTCAACCAGGCACTCTCTTCAAGACCTACCCCCGTTCCCTCGTCGTCATCGAAAGGATCTTCTTCGGTTCCGAGCTGGACGCTGTACATGTAGCGCTGCCAAGCCGAGAGGAGCTTATGTTTAGGACACCGCCGACTCGCATCATCGCCACCATTCGCTCGGCGAGCATGACCGACCTGAGAATTCGCGCTAGGCCTCCAAAGAATGCACATGCCAATGAAGATGACGAGGTAGCACACCTAGTAGATGTCCCGAGTTTAGGCACCGTAGGCCGGTTCGCACCGTGGCCCGACCGCTTCACCTCCCAGACGGCGTCAAGGGCCCACTGAATCTTCCAATGCTCTTGTTCCTAATTCATCGGACAAGGAACGTCAGATCTCCTATCAGAAGCGTTCCTGATGCGCCAAAGGCCAAAACGAAAACGAAGGCAAAGCTCACCCGATCCTTTGTGCGGACGAGAGCGACGGTAGTGATGGCCCAAGCGACGCTGAAAACGGCGCTGAGGATCAAGACAGCGCGGAACCTGTCCATGACTGCCTTGTCAGTCGCTGTGAGATCCAGGGGATCCCCGCCAAGGTTCCTTGCCTTCTGAAAAGTTTGAGCTTGATCTCCTGCCGTCGTTGCTTCAGGTACTGGATCGTGTTCGTCAATTCCTGCAAAGCCGCGGGGTCAATCCCATGCATGATCGAGGTACTTCGCATTCGTTCTACCTGAAGGATCCAAGCGTAGAACGTCACGTCGATGGTGCTCTGCACCAGGATGATGAGGAAGAGGAAGGACGAGTACGCCCATGAGCTACTCCCAATCGTGGCATCCTAGAAAGCAGCAGGGTGCCCTGTGTAAGAAGCTTTCGGGAAGCATCCGGAAAGGCAAATCCACATACCCCTGCTGGCAACTTCACCATCAAGCCCTGGCCCAAAGCGAAGATGAAGTACAATCCACCCAGCGCTGTGGAGATCGGCGTGAGTCAATCGTTGCCACTTTCGAGGAGATCTTGACTCGGCTCATCATGCCTCAGCGTACCAAGCATCCCGTACAGCATGTCGCCTAGACTTGGCTTCACGATGCCGTAGCCAGTGCTGACCATGAGGACCAAGACCCGACTGAGCGCTTGCTTGGAGATGCCCACGAGCAGTGCGAACACTGGGAAGGCGGCGTCTTCGTGAGCGTGAAGATGACTCCTCTACAGCGCGGGGGGGCTGTCACTTACTCATGCCGCCAAGATGCTGACTGCCGGACATGTTCCACTCGTCATATGCAAAGTACTTCGCGGCAGTCTCGATCATCGCCAGCAGGAGCACGAGGCTGATCCAGAACTGGACGGCGATGAGTTCTTGCATGAAGCGAAACATGAGCACCGTCCAGACCAAGCCGATGAAGAGATAGATGATCGCCATGCTTCCAAAAAACGGAAGATTCCCCCACTCGGTGCCCGGCAGGTAGCCCCAGGGATTCATCCAGACCGTCTGCCCGTGCACGACGACCTCTCCGGCATCTGAAAGTCAGCAGAGGTTGGCTTCGTCGCAGGCTCCAAGCAGGCGGCTTCCCCCACTGTTCTTCGAGGCTTTCTTGGTGCGGCCAAGCCCATGAATGACTTACCCCTGTCGCAGGCGCTCATGAAGAGATAGTAGTATCCTGTCTTGGTCACGGGATACTTTGATGTGGTCTCGAACACTGCTTCCGTAGGCGCCGTGCTGTTCTCCTCGCGGATGAGCGGCGGGAGAGTTACTTGAGCGACCATCATCAGGCCATCTTCAGTCTCACACTTCCCACTGGGCGTGGAGCATAGCATGTGTCCCAGGTGTGTCGTATTGCAGGCGCCCTTTCATCCATCGCATCCATCGCATCCATCGTCAGTGCGAGCGGCACAGGCACAGCACGAGGGAGATCAGCACACGTACCACTGAAATTGCCCTTTCCGTGCAGCAGTAGTAGGTCGCTTCATTGTCCATCTTCACGCCCACTTTTCCATAGTGGCGGTGCTCCAGAATCGCAACGTCCATCGCCGCAGTGTCTTTGTACTGCGCAGGATTCGTGAGAGCTGGATTCGCTTGGTTCTGCAGAGGGCTGTTGCTGCCGCCGTAGCCTCGGCTAGCGCCACTGCATTCATGGTACACACCTGCGCATCGCCTGGGCAAAAATCGTCCTCCTTCGTGCAGACTCGCTTCTGCCGCGTGAACTTGAGGTCTGAGAACTTGATGAAGCTCCGGCCGTTGCCTGGTGGGTAGCTCGCGGGCGCGTCCTCGGGAGCATACTGGCCTCCCACGTGGTAGATGAGCACTGGCGGCGCCACTACAGAGCCCTGATAGTGGTGCACATCGGCAGTGGCCAATCCCAAGGCCGCGGACAGCAGAAGAAAGCGCCGCATCCTTCACTTTCAGCGCTCCGCAGTGAAGAACGAGAGAGAGAGAAAGGAGGACAGAAGCCAAACGCAGCAGTGGTTTTAAGATTATCTTGTGATAGTCTCTCAGACATATGAACAGACCGTATGATCTGCCAACTGAGGGCCACCGCTGGGCGGTGAGAAATGACTGGAGG
>JAAMXY010003797.1:0-10582 GCA_019677205.1 Pinguiococcus pyrenoidosus
GCGGTCAGCACCTGCAGCAAAGGGCTCCACAACATGCAAGAAAAAGCGAAAAGAGGCGCCAAAAATCGCAGTCTTCAGCCGAAAGACGATCTTTCTGCGCACCATCTTCGTGTAATGGTATAATTGAAAATACTCAGGAGTATATTTACTTGTGTGTCTTCGTGACGCAATTGAACCGTTGAACTACGGGAACCGATATCGATATACCCACCGATACCGGTGTTTCCCGGAACTTTCCCATCAAAGCTCAAAATCGCGTGCAGCGCCATAGAATGCGTCGCTTGCGCCGCCAAAGTGCGTACGAGCGCCTCTGCGGACGTTCTTGCACCTCCGGTAGGCTCTGGGTCCACCTTGGCAAGCCCAGCTTCTGTGTGATGAAAGCAGCCGCAGCTGTGGCCTTGGCGGCGCTCCTGGCAACGCGTACGTCAGCATTTAGCGAAGTTCCCGCAGCCTCCAGGGGCCCCCCGCCGCGCTTCGTGGACGCGCTGGTGGTTGGCGGTGGTCCTGCTGGGCTGGGGGCGGCCATCTGCCTCGCTAGAGATGGTGCGGAGGTGGCGGTGGTGGAGCGGCGGCCGCCGGGCCAGCCCTTCGAGCCACAGCTGGCGTATTTGTATTTGGTCGACGCTCGCGGACAGCGCTTCACAGACTGCTTCGGCCTGACCGAGGAGTTGATTTCCAAGGGCGTGGACAACTCCAAGCTCAACATGACCATGATTCATCCTGACGAGGAGAAAGGGGTGAAGACCTCCGTGCCCATGTTGGCCTCGCCGCCGCCAAAGCAGGACCCCGAGAAGGCCAGATCCGGCGTGTGGATCGCGCGCAAGTCCTTCCTGGACCTGCTAGACGCCGAGGCAGAGCGTGCAGGAGTGAAGCGGTACTATGGCACAACACTCGAGAGCCTGGAGCTGGGGAGCGAAGCGGCGGATGGGTTCCTGCTGGAGGCTAAGATGCAGCAAGCTGGGGAGCCCTTCCAGATGAAAGCCAGGCTCGTCGTGGGCTGCGACGGCCTGAACTCGCGCGTGCGAGAGACCTTGAAGCACTGGTATGCGGAAGGGAGAGGTGCCGAAGTCGCGGAGAAAGGCAAGCGGGATCGGAGCAAAGAAGCTGCGCGGCTCTTCGATCCGGTGTCGCTGCCGTCTCCGAGCACGGGGCTGCGGTACCGCATGCTCCTGTTTCCGCCAGACTTTGAGGCCAAAGATCTGCAAACGGGCGAACTGGTGTCGACGAATCATGAGAGAGCGTACGTGTTGCCAGGGAAAGACGGACCGAGCGGCCGGACGCTCCGACTTGGTCTCCTGCCGAGCAAAGACCCATCGCTGCCTCGGACGGCCAACATCATTCGGAGGCGAAGCCATGCCGTGTGGCGGTGCCAAACGGGTGAGGAGCTGCTGAACTTTCTGCAAGAAGAGTTTCCCCAGCTCGACGTGGGGACTCTTGTCAGCAAGGAGCAAGCGGAGTCCTTTGTGTCCATGCAGCCCAAGGAGTTTCCCGCGCCCCAGTTCGTTCGTGGCTTGCACATGTTCGTGAAGGAGGATTCCGGCGCGGCGGGCGTCGCACTGCTTGGCGACTGCATACACGCTTTCCCGCCCGATATTGGTCAGGGAGTGAACGCCGCGCTTGAGGACGTCATGGACTTTCGCGAGTGTCTCGTGGGGACTTCCGGGGGCGGCATTGCCACCGGTCGATCGAAAGCGGTGCTGCAGGACCCGGAGCTGCTACATCAGGCGCTCAAGGCGTACCAGGCCAAGCGAGCTCCGGAAGCGGAGGCCGTCGCGCGCATTGCGCAGGTCGGTTTTCCGTATCAGTACCGACAGAGCCCTCGCGTTGAGAAGCTCTTCTTCGCCGGTCTGCTGATCCGGAACGTCTTCTCGATGGCCGCCAAGAGAGTCGGGCTAGGCCGGCTCTTCTCCAAGCCCGTGATCTTCCAGATCCAGAGCCAGTTTGGCGTCACTCGCTATGCAGATGCTTGGAAGCGTGCGCAGCGAACCACGTATGCCTTCGTAGTGACCGTCCTGGGACTCATCGCGCCCGTCGCGCGGACGCTCTTGGAGACCTTCATGTCGTGAGGAGGCGTTTGGAGCCAAGAAGCCCGCAACAGTCGCCTGAAAGTCTTCAAACACAGCTGTGAGGTGCTTTTTCGGCGGAGTTAGATGCTAGAGATGCGGGACGTTGCTAGGCTTCGCTCCTACAGCGATGTGGACAGAGGGAGTCGACGTCACGCTCAAAATGGTCTTTCTTCCAAGCTTTGTCAAAAGCGCATCACATTCTGCCGCAGGACAGAAAGCGCGACGCGTACGTTCTTGGCCTTCGCCTCCCTGCTTAAAGACCTTCTTGGCGTCGCGCGCGCTCCGCGCGGCAGCCACACACATCCCAGATGCAGGCAATCACCTTCATCCCAAGCTAGAGTCTGCCCCGATCCCTTCCAGCAGCGGTCGAGTCGTCCGCTCCCCGCCTTTTCCTTCCGCCTGGCTGCTTCAGGGACGGCAGCACTGGTACCCCTCCAAACGACGATGTCCTCGCGTATGGTCTTTCGAGCTCTGGTCTAGCTAGACCTTGAGGTCCATCTTCTTCGCGTCAGCCGGCAGGCTTTGGTATCCCTTGCTGGAGTCGGCGGTGGATTCCTCCCGCGTCGCGAGCTCCTTGACGATCTTCGGGCCAAGCAGCGCAGTGCCAACGATGGTGCACGCGACCAGGAAGAGCCACACGTAGCGGAACGCGACTTTGTCGTGCTCGCCCGCAATCTGCAGGACCGGGATGACCATCTGGCCGAAGGCGGCCGTGACGGAGCCAGACCCGTTGATGATGCCAGTCACGGTGCCGAGCGCACGGTTGTTGCCCTTGATGGAGGGGTCGTCGGCAAGATCCGCGGCCACCGCCGAGGTGATGATGTTGTTCGGTCCGCCGACGAGGCATCCCATGATCAACAGGAGGACGAGCACGAGAATGACCGGCATCGTGTCCATGAAGAAGGCGAACACGAACAGCAGCGGCACGAGGATGCACATCATGGTGGCGCACACGCACGCACGACGGCCTCCGTAGACATCCGACAGGAAGCCGCAGACAATGCCACCTGGTGAGAGGAAACGGGCGAGATTACTGCCAGGCGGTTCACATTGAATGACGAAAGAGAAGAAAGACAGAGAAGGCGAGACAAGCAAACGAAGCATATCGGCCGAGGCGTCAGGCATGTCGCGTACCGGGCATCATGCCGAAGGAGTAAAGACTGGAGATGAGGTTGGCGGTCGACGGATCGAAGTTCGAGCTCAGGATGTAGGGCAGCTGGAAGAACATGGCGTAGTTGACGAGCTTGAAGAAGCCGAAGGCCAAGGCGTAGGACAGCACGTTCGGGATCTTGAGAGCGGCCCCGATGCTGATGGCAGGCGGCAGCTTCTCCCGGGTGGTGCTGCTCTCGCCGTTCGCAAGCAGGCCGCGCGTCTCCTCGCGCTGCTGCACCTCGCTGGGCCGGTTGGGCACGGCCGTGAAGTTCACGATGCCCCAGGCGGCGTTGACGATGAGAGGCATGAGGATGGCCCAGCGCCAGTCCAGCGGCGACGACAGGATCGCAGCGCTCGCGAACGCGGCGACAATGTCTCCGACGTACTGGTGGCAGGTCCACAGGCCGAACACAAGGCCGCGAGACTCCTTGGGCCACCAGTTGCCCATGATGGCCGTGTTGACGGGGCCGCCAGTGGCCTGGAACAGCCCATGGATCGTCTGCGTGGCCACGAACCAGACGGCCATGACGCTGACGCTGTCCGCGATGGACGTGCTGGCGCCCACCACCATGGCGCCCAGACAGAGACTGGAGCCCATCAGGCCGATGCCCACCACGGCGGTGGGGCTGAAGCGATCGCCGAGGATGCCGGTCACGAAGGAACCGAAAGCGTACGTGAACATGAAGGCCGAGTCCATGGAGGACAGCGTGATCTTCGTGAGCCCGGCGGCGAGCAGCTCAGTCTTGACGTTGGTGTACGCCTTGCGCGTCCTGTGTACAGGTGCAGAGACGGCCAAAAGTCACGCGCCAAACTTCGAACTCTCCTGAACTCCGCCCTTTGCGCGACATTCTCTCCGATTCCTCGGCGCTCCTTCTCTTGCACCTCACTCCCCAACGCCGCACACTATTACACAAAGTCTTACGGCGCCCATTTTCAAGCCTTCGGCGGCGTGAAAACGCGGCGGAGCGCGCGCAAATCCGGCGCGACAGTGCGTTTCTTACCAGTGCGCCATGGCGTAGTTGATGAAAGTGGCCGCGAACACCCATCGGCGGTAGCTGCCGAGCCATGCGTCCTTGCTGTCCATCTTAGAGGCTGCAGTCGGCGAGTGGCGGCGGAGACACGCGAAGTTTTCAAACCGTTTTGGGCGGCGGAGCGCGGGACCATCGACGCCTCCCTTCCAAGAATCTTGAGCACTCCGTATCTACGGCGTGAGCAAGCGTGAAGTGCCTTTCAAAGTAGAAATATTTTGGGTCATCGCCAATCCCGAACCCTTTCAACTGGATCCATTCTGGATTCCTTTTTTCGTCTCCGAATTTTAGGTAAAGAACGATGTTGAAATTGATCTGGATGACGCAACTTCAAGATGTCTTCGGAGCTGAAACGTAGGGTAAATAATGGAAAACCTTGGTAGAAGGAGCACTTCGAATCCATTTGGTTTGGCGTCGCCTCTCGCCCCCATCCCAGCTGGCCGTCGCCGACGTGAAGATGAAGCAGGTTCGGACCGCGCTGAGAAGGAGTAGTCCTGAGCTTTGGGCTGGGCTACTATAGCGTGTGGCAGAATATTAAGATTGACTTTTCTTCGTCTCTCGCTCGCGTGTTCGACGCAGAGTCTGTGCCGAGATGATGGTGAGCACGCCATGCATGAAGCGACGTCGTCGCCTCAAGCAATCGCTCGAAAGGGACCATCGTAGACGAAGATCATCGTCTATCCGGGAACTTAGCAGGTCACTGCATCGATGCATCCAAAGGCATTGCTTCGGAACCGATCCGGGATACGGCGAAGTCGACTCGGTCAGCGCGCGGCGGCTTGTCGTTGGGCAGCTCAGCAACGATCTCGCCGTTTGCCTTCCTCGCTGCTCCTGTCCTCATCGCCATACTGGCTGACTCAGGCGTGAAGTCGCTCTGGCAGAACCTAAGCAGGAACGGATGCTGTTCAATTCACTTGCGCAGCATGATAGTTTGAACGAGAGCTGCTGCCCCAGCCAAAGAACAATGCGCGCAGCCATGTCTTCGCTCGAGCAAAGGCTATACAGTTGGGGTCCTCGTGTGCTTGTCATTCCGCGCCAAGCGTAGTCAGCGGCCTATGCAGACGAGAATCTGAAGTGTTTCGCCGAGGTATCATTCTCTACGACGTCGGTGTCGTAAGCTTCTTCAGCCTAAGAACCTCGCGTTGGGTGGGTGTTTCTTACCCACCACTTTTCCGTCTATTTCCGTCCACCATAGTTCAGCGAAGTGTCGTATGACGATCTATCTACAAAAAATCCAACCAATCAGTGAAGGATTTGGTTTGAGCATTTGGAGCACAATCTGAGGAAAGCGCCACAAAAGAAGTATCGTAAGGCGCTTTTGGGCGCCAAAGCGTTGTGCGTCGCGCCTGAGCCATACACGAAAAGTATGGCGCAGCGAAAGCGCAAAGGTCGCGCTGGAGAAAGGGCCATCGACGCCCGAAACGAGGAGACCTTCGGCTCTCTGGACACCAACGGCGCCACTGGCCTCGGGATGCCGGACTTCTTCAGCGATGGAGACAACCGCGACGCCCAGCAGGTGCTCCCAGCATGAGAATGGTGCGCACTCACGAAGTTTCCGCGTCTGACGCTCCAGAAATCCGCAGAGCTTCGAAGCCTTGATGGAGGGACTGCGCGCGGAAGGCTTGATGGATCGGCCTACGGCGGCCACAGCGCCGCGAGAGGTCGAGGAAGCGGACGCGGCGAACGAGGAGACCTTTGGGGCCGGCGCGGAGCCGGTCGGACCGGCAGCTTTACCGCGGTTCTTCCAGCAGAGCGGCGGCGATGCTGAGCCGTACGATTTGCAGTCGTGGCTGGCGTCCGACGGCACGCTAGGTGCGCGCCAGGGCAGCCGATGCAAGGGTGCCCAGTGTGGCTAAGACTGCTGTGCAAACCTTCTCATCTACGAAAATCGGCCGTAGGTGATCTGAAGGCGGCGGCTGGGCCCGGAGCGACCAAGGGAAACAACGGCACGTTTGACCTGGACCTGGAGTTCACGGCCATGGGCGCCATCTCCTCGCTGATGGACGAGAAGAAGACCGCGACCGGTGCCGCCGCATCCAAGGCTCCCGCTCCGCCTCAGAGCATGCAGGAGTTGGCCTCGTTGGACGAGCTCGAAAGGGACCTGGCCGCCAGTCTCAACGTGAGCGCCGAGCCGCAGCAGCGGCCGGCGCCAGCGGCAGTGAGCCTGGAAGAGCTGGAGAAGCAGATTCTGGCGGCGCCGGTGAGGAAGACGCCGCCTCCGCCGGGACTGGCACAAGCGCCGATGCCGCTGGCGAGGCCGCCCGGCTTTCCCCAGCAAGCTCCGGGACGGCCAGCCCACCCCGCGTACATGCCTCGTATGCAGCCTCCTCCGAATCCGATGCAGGTGCCGTCCGCCCCGCGACGCGTTGTGTCCCGGAGGTCTCGCTTGTGACTGATGCTCTTCTATCTACCGCAGCAACCGTGGCCGAATCCGCCCGCTCGTGGACCCTGGGCGGTGCCGCCGAACGCGCCACCCCCACGGCCAGGCATGCCACCGCCGGGCGTTGCTCCGCCTCCTGGGAGCATGCCGCCGCGGCCGAGGTCATGGGCAAGCGCAGTGAACCCGCAGGTAGCGGGCAGGCCGGCGCGACCGGCATTGCCGTTCCAGCAGCTACCGCCACTGGGCCACATCGTGCGGCCTCCACGACCGGATCTGCCGCTCATCCTCATCACCCGGAATGGACCAGTGCCTCTGCCGACGTAAGTCGACGGTGCCGATGTGCTTCTCCGGTGGTGGCCTGATGTAATAAGACTCTGCGATCGGCAGGAACCTGACACCGGAGCAAGTCGCGGCTGCTCAAGCAAGCGCTCGCGGGCCACCGAGCTATCCTCGGCCTCCTTTCCCTCAGCAAGCGCCGCCGGGTCTTCCGCCGGGCCAAGGCTTCCCTCCCCGAGGGCACCCCACTGCGATTCTTGCGCGCCCTCAGGGACCTGGCCGACCGCCTGCTCAGCAGCAAGCTCGGCCTGCTGCAAGGCCGTCCGGGGGACCGCAAGCGCGACCTCGGCCACCCGACCAGCGGCCCTCGTACCGCGGCGGGAGCATGATGTCGCCCAGGGATGTCCACTACGTCGTGCAGCAGCAGCTTCGGCCTCTGCAGACTCAGAATCCATACCGGTAAGGCAACGGAGAAAGGCAACGTTCGGATCGTCCCGCGAGTCCCTCAGCCGCTTCTCGCTTCCTCGTGATGATACACAGGGATGATTTCTACTTTCACCAGCATCGCCTGCGCAAGGTTCTGGAAGAGCGAAAGGCGCAGGGCGGGGCAAGGGCGACCGCGCCGCAAGGTCTTGACACGGCCTTGACTCCTGTTCCCAAGGACTCTCGTACCCGCGAAAGGTTGGTATTTGCGAGAAGCGAGAGGCGAGCTTCAACCACGCGCTTGCGGGACGTCTCCCAAGACGCGGTGGGTCGCGGGTGCTAAGCATCCTGCTTGTTCAATGGTCCAGGACGGCGAGCTTTGCGCAGGAGAATCAGGCGAAGCAGGATACTCGAAGCAAGGAGTGGAACGAGAAGTTCCGCGTCCTCGGGCACAGCGCGAAGAGGAGCGCCTTCACGCCGAAGGCGCTGCTTGCCATCCCCAGTCTCAGCACCGCGAGTCGCAAAGAGGGGGAGAAGGGAGGGCAGAAGTCCAAGGCGACGTCTCGTGCTGGCGAGGGAGGCAAGCCGTTCTCGAGTCGCGTCTGGCGAACGCGCCAGCTCTGCGACAAGCTTGCCGTCTTGCTCCTTGACTTCCAGGAAGTGCAGCACCTTGCCAAGGTACGTTCCCGCACTGCGCGGAGAGACTGTCGTCGGCTGGCGGACTGAAAGGTCGATTGGTGGCAGGTCGAGTCTCAGGGGCAGCCGGGGAGAATGAATGCTGAACTGCAGCGACAGCTTCAGGGTCTTTTCCAGCAGCTTCTTGTCGCCGTCGGGTTGGAGGGCCCACCAAGCATGACGGATCTGCTCAAGAGCCTTTCCTCGGAGGTAACGTGAACAAAGCCGACCCGCCCTTGAGCATTCCGTGGCCTTCTCTGAAGGGTTGCGCAATCAGATGACGCTCCTGATGAGCGTGGGTAAGGGGCGAAGACTTCTTCAACGAGTCCTTCCTGTTCTGCCGCTGTCCGAAAGGTCTGTTTGTTTGGGTTGAGTAGCGATGCCGTAGTGCCGCGATTCACTGATGTTTCTTCCCCCAATCAGGATAAAGCTCTTGACGCAGGCGCTGCAGTATGTCTGTCGCACGATCCCTCCTACTGATGGGGACTCCGAGGCGGAGCTTCTTAGGTACGCAACTTGCAGAGTTGCAGGCCGTGTTGCTTCGCGCTCCTCGCTTCTCCTTTCTTTGTCGGTCCCGTTGGCTGACCAACTGTTCCAGAGATCTTGCGCTACTGGCATCCGGGGACAACGTAGACGAGGCGAGCGAAGATGGAGGTCAGAGCGCATCTGCAAATCGGGGCCTCCCGATGGAGGCGCTGCTTCCCTGTGTGGAGGCAATGATTGCGAGCGCCGAGCTGGAGGCCTCCGCGATCCCCAGAGCTTCGACAACCTTCCGGGATGCGCTCGGCTCCGAACCAAGGTACTGCTTGTCTTGTCGCCGGACGACTGCATATAAAAATGCTGTGGGAACTGAGGTCGCGAGCTCCTGTCAGGGCCAAGCTGGCGCATGCGGTGATGCAGCGGGGCGAGAATCTGTCTGCCCAGATCAAGGACTCCGCGGACAACGCCAAGGATGCCGAAGTGGCGATGAAGTGGGACGCCAACCAGCAGCGCTTCTTAGATCTGGTCATGCAAGGACTATAGAAGGAGTCTCACTCGGTAGACGGTCGAGCCGACGCTGCCGAAGATGTGAAGAGAGGATGCGCAAGGCAGGAAAGCTGTCCAACTTTTCCTTCGCTTCCTTCTCTAGTCTTCGCCCCAGCCTCCCCTCCCCGCTCCAAAGAAACAGAAATCAATCCAAACACGCCAGGGAAGGACTGTGCAGATCAGGTACAGGCGCTGGGGATGGCGGATTCGAGATATGAAGACGAAGACAGCTTTCGCAAAAGAACGACTCCTTAAGATACATGCGGCTGGCTGGCGGTTTGCAGTAGACTTGCAGCTTCGTGATGATTCATTGCCGCCGCGAGGTTCTCTGCCTTCTTTCCCTTGTACGCAACAGCAGACGGGTCAGCCCCTCTCTCCAAGAGCAGAGTGACGACCGCCGGAATGCCGTGGATGGCTGCCCAGTGCAGCGGCGTCCATCCGGCGTTGGTGGTGGCGTTCACGTCCACTCCCGCATCGAGCAGCATCATGATGGTGTCGGGCTTGCTACCGTAGGCAGCCCAGTGGATTGGCTGCCAGCCAGTCTTGGAGGCCGCATCTCTACTGACCCCCGCGTCCAGCAGAGCTCGCACCATCGCGGTGAAGCCGTAGAAGGCCGCGACATGCAGCGGCGTCTTGCCTTCGTTGTTGACCGCCTCCAGCTCCACGCCGGCCTTGAGCACCTCCTTGAGCACCAGGTTGGCATTGGTGAAGCCCAGCACGTGCAGCACGGTGTTGCCCTTGCTGGTCCTCGCCTCGGGGTTGGCTCCTGCCTCCAGCAGCTGCTTCACCACCCCCAGCCGGCTCATTCCCGCGGCGATATGCAGCGGTGTGGCGCCTTTCAGAGTCCGGGCCTCGATGTCCGGGGACCCCTTGTCTAGCATGGCCTTCACGAT
Source organism: Pinguiococcus pyrenoidosus (assembly GCA_019677205.1). Lineage (NCBI taxonomy): Eukaryota > Pinguiophyceae > Pinguiochrysidales > Pinguiochrysidaceae > Pinguiococcus > Pinguiococcus pyrenoidosus. Next base: position 9,920 of record JAAMXY010003797.1, read on the forward strand.
GCTCATGTAGCCTCTCATGGCCGCCAGGTGCAATGGGGTACTGCCCTGGCCGTTCTTGACAGCCTGGTCTGCCTGGAACTCCAGCAGCAACTCCACCATGTGGAGAGACCCCAGGAGGGCTGCGTGATGCAGGGCGGTGTTCCCCGCACTGTCAGCCAAGTTGATGTCCGCGAAGTGCCGTAGGAGGGCCCTGGCGTTGTCCACGTTGTCGTGTAACACCGCATGGATCAACGGAGTGCGTTTCTGGTCGTCAGGAGCGAAATTCCGGTCAGTCAGGTACTTCTCCAGCAGCTCCTCCACTGGCTGGTTGCTCTTGACGGTCTCCCAGAGCAGTCTGGTTTTGTCGTCCATGGCTGGAAATCGGCCTCCAGACGCGGTGGGAGAGGAGGCGGCGCTGAGGGCTTGGCGGAGAGGGATGGTTTTGTTCTTTTTGCTTGGCGAGGCATAGCATATCAAAATAGTGAATATAAACCTATTTGAATTGGGACGGAGGGATATAGGAACGTATTTTGGTGTGGATAAGGAAAGAGAGAAACTTCTTCTGTGGCATTTTGATATTAGGAATTTATATGGTTCATGATATCCGATCGGATACGGTGGAGGTAATTGCAGATTCGTCTATTTTTCCCCTGACTTTTCTGCGCTTTTTGCACAAAGGCTGCT
>JAAMXY010003866.1:0-22511 GCA_019677205.1 Pinguiococcus pyrenoidosus
TCAGTGTGACAGAAGGATCTCCAACTTGGGAGATTGGGAGATGGAGATTGGGAGATTGGGAGATGCTGAGGGATCATAACAAGACGTTGCGTCTTCGTCATTTTCGTCGATTTCGTCGATTTAGACCTTTTTAGAAATTGACCAAAGATGATTGACTACGACTTCGATGATCATTTCCATCGGTTCTTATTGTCGGGCGTTTTAGGGATTGACCATAAACAACCTGAGGCGCTGCAAGGGCAACAGCCAATAAGCACAAGAAAATAAATTTTAAAATTACGTGGACCAATGAAAAGATCTTTGTGCGGACAGAGGAATTGACCACACGAGGCCGCCTCCGATCATCGACCATAGGTTTTAGAATTTAAAAATGTGTACTTCTTGTACTTCGTGTCGCGCATCGAATGATCGATGGTCGATTTCTAAAAAGGTCTTTTCGTCGATTTCGTCGGAAGGTCGGAAGGTCGGAAGGAAGGAAGGATCATAAGAAGAGCAGCCTGAGCGCGCTCTCGCCCTCGATGATCAGAACAAGGAATCCTTGCTCGGGCTGCGAGCGCATCGGAGGGATCAGATTGTGGAGGGGCCTTTCAAAGAAACCCCAGCCCTATTTGTGGACGTGACCCTCCACATCCGGCCCGTAGCACAAGCCGCCCGTCCACAGATCGGGCACTTGGCGCCAACCGTCCCGCGCTTCCACGGTCAAGGTCCGCGCCGCGTTTCGCCCGATGCAGTGACGCGCGAGTCGACAACGTCCGCGCGTGCCCATGAGCGAGTCGCCGAAGAGCTCTGAGGAGCGCTACCACCTGCTGGAGAGCGTGGGCGAGGGCGCGAATGGCACGGTGTACCGGGCGTTGGACCGCCAGACCGGCGAGACCGTTGCGGTGAAAGTGATCAATCTGGAGGAGAGCAATGAGCCGCTGGAGGAGATCCAGACCGAGCTGACTGCTCTGATCGGCGTGAACCACCGCTTCTTGGTCAAGTACCACAACAGCTTCATCAAGGGCTCCGAACTGAACATCGTCATGGAGTACATGGACTGTGGATCGCTGGGCAACCTGCTGCAAGAGGTGGACGGCGTGGGCTTCGACGAGGCCACCATCGCGTGGATCATGAAGGAGATGTGGTACGTGGCACTCACGCGCAGCAGACCGGGAAAGCACCAGCGCAAAGGCTGCGGCGGACGATGGAAGACAGAAGGATCGTGTCAAGGCTGTCAGAAAACCGGGTCCGGGCCGAGCACAAGAAGCCCACGCCGCGTGCTGGCCCGGCCACCGTTTCGGTTTGTAATAGAAAGCTAGCCGCTAATAGCTTGACGTCCTGGATGCCCCAGTGAGGCGTTGAGCTACCTCCATGACAGGAGGCTGCTGCATCGGGACATCAAGGCGTCGAACGTCCTAGTCAATAGCAATGGCGACATCAAGCTCGCAGACTTTGGCGCCAGCGCAAGCCTGACCGACTCGATCACGAAGCGCCGCACGCTCACGGGCACGCCCTTCTGGATGGCGCCAGAGGTACGCTTCCGAGGGGGAGCTGCCTTGCCTTCTGGTGCGCAGCAACCTCATTGGAGATGCGCTGTATCTTCCAGGTCATCAAGGAGGATGAGTATGACTTCAAGGCAGACATCTGGAGCTTGGGCATCACGGCCATCGAGCTTGCCCAGAAGGAGCCCCCGCTGGCCTCCGTGCATCCCATGAAGGTGCTCTTCCTCATTCCGGAGAACCCAGCGCCAAGCCTCGACGAGTCCTACTCCAAGAACTTTCGGGACTTCGTCGCGAGTTGTCTGCAGAAGGTGCCGCAGACTAGATCAGCGAGAGGGAGCACGAGGGCTCGCTGCTTACCTCGTCCTTGTCCTAGGATCCGGCACATCGTCCGACTGCAGCGGAGCTTCTGCGCAGCAGCCCTTTTCTGAAGGGAGTGAAGAGGAACCCGCTTCTGCAGAACTTCGCCCGAGGGCGACTTAGCGAGGAGTCCCTGGTCTCGGACGGGCCCGTCTCGCCCGATGCTGGCGATGCCTCGACCCCAAAGACTTGCCATTCGGGTTTCAAGTCGGACGTTGAGTGGACCTTCAGTCCGGCGCAGAGCCCCGCGAAGAGCCTTAGCAACCGCCGCTCGTCATGTCCCTCCAGGCCCCGGAGGAAGAATCGAATAGGCATGGGCCCGATCAAGCTCACCAACCATGGCGGCCACCAGCCAACAATTAGCAAGCTAAACGATAGTACAGTCAAAAGCAGACACTTTGCCTCGCGCGGAGAGCTTTCAGGCGCGGGACCTGTGTCCGCCGACGGCGATTCCCTTCACGAGGAGCTCGCCGAGGCACAGGGCAGAACGGTGCCTCCTCCCCCGGCAGGAGAGGGAGTGGAGCAGAAATCGCCAGACATATTTGAGACAAAGCATTCCTCGCCGGCGCCACCGCCACCTTCCGTCAACAAGGACGTGAACTGGTTGACGGACGTCTTCCTGCCGTGTCTCGAGGTGCTCGAGAAAGAAGAGCCGGACAACGCAGAACAGAAGGACCAGGTGACGAAGAAAACCAAAAGCGACAAAGATGCCGTTCGCCTCCATTTGAGCAGAGTCTGACGAAACGAGTCTGGCGAATCGCGTCTAACATTGCCTCTCGGTAGGTCGAGGATGCCTCCAAGATGCTCGAGTTAGCCGGCATTCTCATGGATGGGGCGGCTGCCGATGGGCGCATTCTTCGGTCGTTTATGCTCAAGATGCACGAGAAGATGGAGCAAGTCGCATCTGAGGTCGGTTGCCAACGATAGGAACGCCGCTTGGGTTGGCGGACCAGCTTTACGAGGTTCCGGCCCATTGGCTTTTGTGTACCACGAAATTGCGTGTCAGTCTTATTTCTACTTGCGGCGCCTCTAGAAGGTCTCGCCATGCACCGTCCATCGGACAATGGGACAAGGTGCCGCTTTGGAACCCTCTGCTGGGGAATGTTGCCCATGAATAGCGCACACGAAGCGCAACGCAACCCAACCCAACCCAACCCAAGCTATCGTCCATGCGCATGCTCCCTTGGGACACCTGAACTTGCGCAGCAGTCTGTAGCCGGACCTAGCCATCAAAGATGACATCCCGTCCTGGCACATCATGAGGAGAAAACACGCTCACAAGTCTGGTTCGGGGAAAGCCGACGTCGCGTGCTTCTTGCTCGGGTGCTCGGTCCCTGGATGCGATTATCGAAATTGATCTCCAACTTCGATCCGGTGGGTGAAGTTTCAAATTCCTTGGCGCCACAGGCGGCGGATTTTCCGTGCTGCAACCTAAAGGCTGTGTCCTTTGCTGGGTTTCTGAGGAGCTTGAGGGCGAAGAAGTGTGGGAGTGTAAGTGGGAGGGGCCGAGGCGCTTCTCCTGCAAGGTCCGGGCAGAATGGCCTCTGCAGAGACCCCAATGTTCTTAGAGTCCATGTCGACGGTCCTGTCCTTCGACATGGAAGGGCTGTTGCCGGAAGAGTTCGCCCGCAAGGAGCGAGAGATGGACCGCAAGGTGGACAAGATGGTCAGGGGCATCGTGGACAAGTTGAAGGCCGGCATGCAGAAGTTCAAGGACCCGGACTTCGGCCCCAATGACGAAGATGACGAGTACGGAGCAAAAGCGCTCTACGGCCATGATCGAAAGCCCCCTGGCGCCGTTGGCTCCAGTCAGTACCCGAACCCGGAGCGCCTGCGCTGGGATCGGCCGCACTATGCGGAGACGGCGCCGGGATACAGCGACGACTCGGACGACGAGAGCGGAGACGAGGACGACGGCGACGGCGAATTCGACGACGACTTCGACGAGGAGTTCGGCGGTGCGGGCGCCTCCTCGGTGTGGTGCAAGAAAGGGCGGCTCTTCGTTGACGGCACGGCCTCTGGAGACGTCGTTCAGGTACGTCCTCGTAGACTGCTGCAGCAGGACGCCAAGGATTGTCACGAAGGAGCCTTGGGAGTCTTGGGAGTCTTGGGAGTCTTGGGAGTCTTGGGAGTATCCTGGCCGAGGCTAAGCGGTGTGGTTGCAGGGGGCACTGGGTGATTGCTGGTTTCTCGGCGCATTGAGCGTCCTTGCAACGCGACAGCCCCTGCTGGAGCAATGCTTCTGGCGCGGAGATACCTATCGGGAGCACGGCTTGTTCGTGTGCCGCTTCTACAAGGACTACAAGTGGCGCTTCGTGATCTTCGATGACCGCATCCCCTGCTACGACAACCGAGATGGCCTGCCCGTGTTCGCCAAGTGTCGCGACCCCAACGAGCTCTGGGTGCCGCTCATCGAGAAAGCGTTCGCCAAGATCCACGGCTGCTACAAGGCCCTCATCGGTGGCCACGTCCACTACGGCCTCTCGGACCTCACAGGTTTCGTCCCTGAGCTGATCGTCACCCAACGGCGCCACATTGGCTTCCACGAGGAGATCCCTCCGGACCTTCTGTGGCAGCATCTCAAGCGGATCAAGGACTGGGGCTCCCTGATGGGCTGCAGCATTCAGGAGCCTCCCGGCGCTCCGCCGAAAGCTCACGAAGCCCTGGCCGGCCAGGGACTGCGCATCATGCACGCGTACGGCCTCATCGACCTTGGAGAGATCGACGCCCAGGACGAGACCACAGGCAAGAAGATCCGGCTGGTCCGGGTGCGGAACCCGTGGGGCTTCGGAGAGTGGGAGGGTCGCTTCGGCGACGACAGCCCGGAGAGGACGACCTACGACCCGCAGATCAAAGCGGTGTTCGATCGAACGGAGCAGACGGAGATCAACAGGATGGACGGCACCTTCTTCATGACCTTTGAAGATTTCCTCAAGTGAGTACGACCATCACCATGGACGCCCAATCACGTCGCTGGGCCGCGCTAGTTCATGGAAGCAGCAGCCGCGGCCTTGGTGCCATTGCTAAAGCTCCTTCTTTTCCTTTCGCCAGGTACTACACACACATCTTCGTCGCCCTTGATTTTCCGATCGAGTACGCCGGCTCGCGAGTGTCGGCGCAGTGGGATCAGGATTCAGGGGGAGGTAGGAAGATGAAGACTTGGAGTGCGAACCCCAAGTACAGATTGGAGCTCGGACAGGCCTCGGAGGTCTTCATCAGCGTGCGTGTGAGTGATGCGAGGCTGACGCACGGCCAGGAGTACTACAAGACGCCGCTGCAGCAGATGCCGCTGTCTGTCGACATCGTCAACGAGAATCTACTGCTGACGGACGCCGGCATGCGTGAGCTCATTCCCCGCTCGGAGAACCCCGAAGGATCGCCCTGTAAGCAGGCGCCCTACAACTACGAGGCGAGCAGCATCTACGTCCACAAACTTGAGCAGGGCGTCTACTACGTGGTCCCCAGCCTGTACAAGCGCAAGTGCGTGGGCAACTTCTTTCTCAGCGTATACGCCAACCACTCGAACTTCTCCTTCGAGGGGGGCGCCGCAGTCGGCAAGGAGCAGGATCTCGTGAAGGTGACCGGATTCCAGAACGCCTTGACCCTGCAGCAAGTAAACTCGCATATCGAAGAAGTGCGAGAGAAGCTGACGTCGGAGGCGAAGCGCCTCGGGCTCACCATCCATGACATCTACACCGAGTTTTACGGCACGCGAAAAGTCTCGGGGGACGAAAATGCCGCGGCGCAGGCCGGCTCGGTCACCCGCTCGGAGTTCAAGCTGAAGCTCGCAAACCTGGGGTTCAGCGTTGCCGACTTCCCCGACGAAGACTTTTACATCCTCGATCAGTCGGGGGATGGAAATCTGGATGCGCAGGAGTTCGTGGCGTTCTTCAAGGAAGGCCTCGAGATGGAAGAGCTGCCGCTCCCGCCGCCGGAACCGCCTGTAGACGATCTGCTGTATCAACCCATCGATTTGGAAGGCGTCCTCGAGGTGCAAGTGCTGTCCGCCAAGGCGCTCATGCCGACGACCACGTGGTTCAGCACGGCGTCGACACTAAACACCGGCTCGCGGACCTTGATTCAGCTCCCGTCGCGAGAGACGGCGATGCTGAATAGGGAGAAGGTGCATCGGCTGTGCTTTGTAAGGGCTTGCGACATTGCCAGACACCCAGTCAACTCTCTTCTCTCTTGTAGGAATGGTACAGCGGAGGACGTCTGTCTGCTCAGGATGGAGACAGTCGGGTGGGGAGAAAGCGGTCGTCCCTCTACACGCTTGGCGCAAGTCCTAGGCAGAGCATGACGGCGGCTTTCGGCCTGGACATCCGGAGTCCGGGCACCTCCAAGTTCTCCAAGAAAGCGAGCTTCTTCTCGTACGAGTCTTTTGCGGAAGAGGATCACATCGACGTCGGGAAGCAGCTCCATCGGGATGACAGGTGAGCTCGCCGCTCTCAGGGTTCTTCACTTCGCAACTGAGCCCTGTCGCAATCCTGCCATGGCCCATTCCACAGATTCATTCGCATCGAGATGGAGCGCAATTCCTTGTTTCGGCGCATCAAGACGCGCCCTCGAAGGACCTCGATCTGCGTCGACTCCGGGCGCGTCGGTACGGAGTATCAATGCCAGAAGAACGGCTGCCGCGCGGGCTTTTCGGAGGAGATGTGGCTGCGGCTCCCGCAGGACACGAAGTACTGCGAAGCGTGCTTCAATGCGATGCCGCTGAAAATTCCGAAAGTCAAGAGGCTCCGCGCCGCCGCTGCCTACGCCGGCATGGAGTTCCGGCCGCGGGACAGCGGCTCCCTGATGGGGAAGGTCGACGAGGCGGCGGCAGTGGCGGCCTTCGCCGCGTGGCTCATTGAGGACCTGGTCATGAGCGCGGTGGTCATCGGCGAGGCAGCTAAGAGCAAGATCAATGCGATGAAGTATCGTATCGCAGACGGCCGCTCCGGTGTGCTCAGCCATGCGTACGCGGCCATCAAGAGTCCCGAGAGCCACGCCAGTCGCCACGGACACTCCTCGAGCGGCGGCTCCGGCCGCAACACACCGTTCAAGGTGTCCAAGTCCCGATCCTTGCGCAGCGACGCATTCTCCGCAGTGGAAGTGGCAACCAAGCTGCAGCCGGTGCCCGAGCATGCGTCGGCTCGCGTCCCTTCCGAGTCCGGCAGCGGCGAGGCCGAGGTGCTGATCTTCTCGCGACTGCTGCCGGTGCGCCACATCCCGTCGCTGGCGGGCGACAAGAAGCGCCGCAGCAAGGAAGCCGAGCACGGTGGCCCCTTCCGCCAGCCGACCTCTGGCGCCAACACGGCCGTGGAGGAATGGTTCCGCTTCTTCGACAAGAACCACGACCAAACCATCACGTTCTCCGAGTTCCGCGAGACGATGCAGTCGCTGCACATCCTCATCTCCAACCAGGACTACAAGGCGCTGATGAACCGCTTCGACGTGCAGTCGGTGGACGGCGTCATCGACTACAACGAGTTCCTGCGCTTCGTGGAGAGGGACGACACGGACAGCATCGTGACGCCCGTGGACTATATCATCAGCTCGGTGGTGCTGCGCATCCGCGCGTACCTGGCGCAGGAGTACGAAATGCGCGGACAAGAGAACTGCGAAAGCGTCATCGACAGCGAACCCCGGCGCCTGCGCCTCCTGGACTTCCAGAAGATCTCCACGCTTCGCACGGACGCCCAGTCGATCAAAGTTCTGCTGGACGAGCTAAGCGACATGGACATCCGCATCTCCGAGTCTCACCTGCGGCGCCTGTGCTCGGCGTTCCGCGAGGACGTATCCCTCTTCGCCGCCTACGTTGACGATCCGCGGGACCTCCTGCTGGGCGACGCCGACGTCGCGGGGTCGCTGGGCCTGAAGCGTGGCGAGGGCATCTTTGACGCCCGACTGATCGTGAGGCACATTCACGATGCCTTGCACCGACGCTGCCATGTTGCGTCCAGCGCTGGAGAGAATCTGGACGTCAGCCGCGCCTGGAGTCGCTTGGCAAGCGAGGCGATGGACTTCATTCATCGCAACGCCTTTGCGGACGGGCTCATCGAGCTGCTGGCCAACGACCACGACCTGGGAGAGCCCTATCGGCTCTTCATGGAACGCCAGGAGGCAACCCCGAAGGACGTCGATGACAGCGACGCCGTCGACTCCATACTGCCGGTGGAAGTGGCGACCGCCGCCTGCGAGTACGAGAAGGCGTCGGGCCTGCCGCTACGGATCCTCATGACCATCGCGACCGACTGGCTCACGAGGCCCAACCCAGTGACAATGTCTCAAGCGGCAATCGCTGAAGCGTCGAAAGGATGGATCACCCAGCGCGCGCTGGGTGCCTTTCTGAACGCGGAGCGAATCACCAACTTGGAGCGCCAGCTACGGCGCCTCCTCAAGCAGCGGGTGGAGGCGCAGACGGGCGAGATCACCCACTTCGTGAAGCTCTACGTGACGCCGTCGGGCCTGAGGGCCAAGGCGCGGGACCCGATCGGCGGCTCTGAGTTCCAGCTGCAGCTGGACGGCGACTTCGACGGCGTCCTTCGACCTCTGAACTACGACCCCAGTCGACGCATAGATACGATGTGGCACGAGTACGACGCCGAGCAGCGGCGGCGGATGGAGCTGGAGTATAAAGAGATGCATCTGGAGAGGAAGCAGGCCACCGCGCGCATCGCCGAGCTTCGGGAGGAGCTGGACAACGACGCGTCCAAGCCGGAAGAGGAACGCATGCGACTTCACGAGCGGCGCCAGCGAGAGGCCAAGATCGAGGAGCTGCGCCAGGCGGAGAGGGACCTGCGCGTGGACTGCGACGCCCTCGCTCTGGAGACCTGGGGCAACGTGGACTACCGCATGGCGCCGGTGTTCACGTCCTTCTTCCAGCCGCGGAGGGACGAGGCGTGCAAAAACGTGTGCCAGCGCCTGCGTCTGGTCACCGTCGGGGAGAGGACCACCATGCAGTTGGCGGAGGACGAGGGCTTCGTCCGGGAGGTGCGTCAGCGCTTCGCCAGCGCCAAGCTGCCGTTCTTCGTGACCGTGAGCGACGTGGTGATCACGTTGCTGGTGGATTCGGAGTCCACGGACAAGCTAGGCTCGGTGCAGAAGGTGGTGTTCAAGGCCATCCGGGAGAACCCGCAGCTCATTGCGTTCCTCAAGAACACCTACAGCATCCTGGAGGTGGCGCTTGGGGTCTACGACTCCGACCGCCGCATCGTGCTGAAGTGGCCGGAGTTCCTCGCGCACCTATCGAACCACCGCAATCCGTACTACACGTTGGAGCTGCTCCCTCGCTTCATCGACTCCGACGCCTTCGCTCAGGTGGGAGCATGTCTCTTGTGCTGAAAGCTCTTTCACCCTCGCTATCTGAATACTCACTCTTCCACCTAACATTCTATGACTAGGTTGCGCACATGAAAGAGGAAGACGCCACCAACAAGCTGAAGGAGATGGCGGAGGCTTCCGCTGCGGAGAGCGTGGCGCACGTCTGGAAGGCCGTGGGCAAGATCGACCGGGAGGGCGGGCGGCATCCGGTCTGGAACGGCAAGCACGAGTTCCAATTCATTCCTCCGATGCTGAACTCCTCTCCGGTCGTCTGCACTGAGGTAGCGGCACTCTGCGGTTGTGTCCGACGCAATTGTTGCTGACTGTTGCCCATTCTTGCCCATACCATCGTGAAGGTCACGCGCCTGCGCGTCGAGGACAAGAACAAGTACGTGCTCATCATGGTGCGGTCCTCCACAGCGGGCCGCGTCTTCGCCACTGCGTACGACCCGCGGTCCGCAAGCGAGTACGCGTGCCACGGCACACCCATGAGCTGGACGCAGAGCGGATACGCCACCGGTCAAGACCAGGTGGGGTGATTTCTAGACATCTGCTTGCCCGTCTGTGAGAAGCCTAACCGACAAGGGGGTGGTCATAGGAGACGCTGCTTGAAGAGTTGCAGCAAGTCATCTGCACCGGGACCTTCACGCTCGGGACCGTCATCACCCCTCGGCTGCTCGTTCGCGTGTACAACCTTCTTCCGGGCGTTGGCGACGAGTTCTTGTGCGCTGGGCAAGCCAGCGTGAGCAGCGCACTCAGCAATCACGGGGTATTGTCGCGATCCTGGATCTGCGCCACAAGAGAGCACAAGGACGCCGGCCAACTTCTAGTGGAGATGAAGTTCAAGAGGAAGCAAGACATCCTGGCCGAGCAGAAGGTACCAGATGTCCATCAGCAAACGTTCTGCACCAACTGTTGCTCACAAGATGTCGTGCATTGCAGCTCAAGGAGATGAAGAAGTTCCGGAAGCATAGCCTCTCGCTGAGTCGCGTCACCACGCCCTCGTTGCAGAGTCCCAGACTGCACCATAGAAAGGTTCGCGTTTCTGCAATCTCAGCACCGATCGAGCCACCGAGACCCTCATTGCCAAACGGCCGGTTGTAGGATCGAGTAGCGAGAATCGCGGCCATAAAGCTTCTGAGCAGAAGGTTTGCCAACCCCGCATCGTCGCGGAGCGACGAAGACTCGACGCAAGCGTTGGAGCACTTGAACAATCCTCGATCGGAAGAGTCCCACGACGATAAGGCGCTTCTGGAAGAACAGGTTCGTCGCACAACGAGTACGATGGCTTACCCACGCGCAAATTCCAGATGCTGAGCCTTTCAGGACGTGTTTAGGGGAGAAGATACGAGGCTCAGCTGGCCTCCAAGGAAGAGGAGATGGACGCCCTAAGGATACGAGTGGGAACCTTGGAGACCAAGTTGGAGGACTCGGAGGAAACCCACGCCTCGCGCATGAAAGACTTGACCGCTCAGATGGAGCGGCTCACGCAGGCGCTTCTCGAGCAGAAGGAGGCGAACAGGCTCTTGGAGCAGGAGCTGGCCGAAGCGAAAACTGAGAAACCAGCGACGCATGAAGCCCCAAGCTTCGATCCTGCCGCGTCGAACGACGACACGGTGCAGATGTTCCCTTCGAGCGTCGCGCGGGAAGCGTCGGCCGCCGCGCAATCCACGTCGGCCGTCGAGGCCGAGAAAGGAGAGGGACCTGAAAGCCCAGACGTCCATGAGGCAAAGAAGAGCGACGCTAGCACATCAGCAGCCAGCATCGACCTAGAGGCGACGATCGACAGAAGTCCGCCGCACACCCGCCAGCTGCCAGTTCCTCCTTTGGCACTCCACCAGCTTCAGCTGTCAGAATCCGACGTGGAAGCGCCGCGTTCTACAAGGTAACTCAGTTGACTTGCGCCTACCACCCACCGCCAGTCTAGGCGGACTCGACGATAACCTGATGTGCCGATGGTTTTAGATCGAGTTTCTCCGACACCAGCTCCACGGCCAGCGTCGCGGCGCTTCCTCTCCCGCCTGGCTGGGAGCGCCGCCTTGCCCCGAATGGGCGCCACTACTTCGTCGATCACAACACAAGGAGGACGACCTGGCGACACCCTCTGAGGCCGAGATCGAAGAAGGGCCGGTCAAAGGGAAGCTGAACTGCAAGAAAGGCAGGCTGACTGGTGTTCCAAGGAAAGACGGGGGATTGCGGAAGCTAGAGAGATAGATGGAGCGCGAGAAAGCTCGGCAAAACGCGCAGGCGTGCGACCGCGGAGGGTAGAAGCGAACACCATGGGCGGGGGGTTCTCGCAGCGCACAGACGCAACGTCTTTTGATCGTCAAGTGTCAACTGTCAACTGTCAACGGTTAGCAAGATAGCGCAGTTCAGGGGATTGCCACGGCACTTTGCGTGGCACGCGGACTGCGCGCCGGAGGACTCCGTCATCACGGCAGTTCCGCTGAAACAAGGCTAGCTACGAAGGACTGGCATGGCAGGAGGCTTCAGATCGGCATAGTTGTTGATCTTGATCACCTCGTCGATGATGCCGTACTCATGTGCTTCCCGAGGGGTCATGAAGAAGTCACGGTCGGTGTCCTCCTCGATCTTCGTCAGAGGCTGGCCGGTGTAATCCGCAATGAAGCCATTGAGCAGAGCCTTGGTGTACAGAATCTCCTTGGCCTGGATCTCGATGTCGGCGGCCTGGCCCTGGGCGCCTCCCAAAGGCTGTCCCACAAGAGCGAGCTGAGGCGGTGGAGCGTAGACGCAATTTGTCTGGGCAATCTCTGCGCGTCTACCTGGTGGATCATGATGCGCGCGTTCGGCAGCGACTTGCGCTTGCCAGGTGCGCCCGCTCCGAGGAGAAACGCGCCCATGCTGGCCGCCATGCCAAAGCAAACAGTGCTAACGTCGCAGGGGATGAACTGCATGGTATCGTAGATCGCCAGCCCGGCGCTATTATTGCGAAACGTCGAGAAGCCCCGATAAGCTTCTCTTCTCTTGCTTTTCCCGGCAAGCGATCACGAGTCGGACGCACCTCACGCTTCCTCCCGGAGAGTTGATCCAGAACTGGATCTCAGCCTCGGGATCATCGGCGGCGAGCACCTGTGAAGCAAAGCCGAAGTGAGCAAGATACCCAAGCTCTTGCCCGCGCCTTCCCACCAATGCCGCGCACATCTTTCGACAGAGATCGTTCGCACAGCTCCCAAGGTACAGTCGTGTCCCTTGTATCTCCTCTGACGCGCTCCGTGCGCCTCGACGCTTACCAGGAGCTGGGCCACAAGCACATTCGCGACCTCGTCGTTGACCTCTGAGCCCAGGAGCAGCACGCGATCCTTGAGCAGTCGGGACAACACGTCGACCTTCTTCTCGCCCGTGCCCACAGTGGGCAGGAAGGCCGGTCGGCGCTCGGGAGGAGGCCGGCCGGGAGGGGTTTCTGGCTCCGGGGCCGGTTGCGGTGGCTGCGTTGGATCTGCGGGCATCATAATGGTGGGCCTCCGCGGGTTGTGCAGAGACAAGGGCGTCACCGCCCCGAGGCTCAGAAGAAGAGCAGAACAGAGCAACAGACGAGCCATGTTGAGGAGTGCGGACGAGGCGCGTGAGGCGCGAAGCGTGGAACTCAGTCAGCCTCAAGTTGGTTTTGGAATACACAAATTATACACTACTTTTTCATGAAATGATATTTACAATATTTACGAAACGGTATAGATGATGAAGTTTGGAAAGACGAATCATTCGATGGTTTCATAGAATTTCAGTCAAATTTCATGCAATTACGGAAGAGTACCAGTATTCAGTGACTTCCGCAATGAGATTGAAGGAAGAATATGGGCCTTGCGCCACAGGCGCAGCACCACTCCCCGAATTTTGGTTCCAGCGGGGCTCCCTTGGCCCCATGGATCTTGTGGAAGACTGGGCCGCGAAGCAGGGCCGGATTCTCACCGGAGGGGGCACGCTGGAGCAGTTCTTCCTGCCCGGTAGCCACTACAAGGACCCCGAGGATCTTCCACACCACCATCTGTCGCAGCGGGCCCAGCGCGACGGTAGAGTGACCTATCTTGATGCGCCCGTCGCTTTGGAATGCCGCGTCTGAGGTCTGAAGAGAGGGCAAATTGGCAGGTCGAAACGGAACCGTCGAGGCTTTCCGGGAGTGGAAAGCCGCGTCCAAGGAGGCACTCTGGCTCGCGGGGGCGTGGACCAGGCCCCTCTTCGCTGGTGAGGAGCGCAGCGCCTCGAGTGTTCGACGAGACTCGCAGCAGGAATCGCTGCACGAACCACTGAGGAAAGCTTGGATGCTCCGACTTTGTGCTTGTAGGAGGCTTCGAGGAGTCCACTGAGGCGGACACGTTCGTCCGCAACATCCAGACACCGACACTCTTCGTGGACATGCGATGGCCGCTGCACCGGGAGGAGGCCCTGAGGTGGGTGGCCCCCACAGAGGCCGTGGTTGAACTAGGCACGGCGTTATCCAGCAACCATCTTACAGGAGAAGTGGCCCCATGCCCGCGCCCACGGCCCTCTCTCAGTGTTCTGATCAGCAGCTGCGCGTCCTTGCCCGGTGAGCGACTGTCGTTGATTCCGCCACTCTGGAGACGCCGGTTGACGTTTGCTTTGGTAGGCAGCACGTCTTCTGCGGTTACAGTCTTGTGAACTGCTCCGTGTACGACGACGAGCGACAGCCGGTGGTCGCGCGGCACCATGCCATCGACTGGAACTATCACCAGCAGTTTCCGAGGTTGGGTCAGCCGTATCTACACAACGACCTGAGCGAGTCGGCTCATTGGTCCCCCCATGTGTCTCGCTGTGAGCAGGTCTCGCCCCAACATGTGGAGAGTTCAGATGAATCCCGCGTTCACCAGGTGACGACTCACCTGCGCGTCGCGAGCGCTGCTACTTCTGCCATTGCTGCGGCCGCTAGGGCTTGTCCGTCCAACGAGTTTCTCCTCAGTTTTAAGGAATGGGCCGTAGCGACAGACTCCTACGGCCAGTGCTGCTACATGGAGCGATGGCGACGACTGCCTCCACACGGCGGCCTAGGCCCGAATGCGCACGTGAGCTACACTGCCGCAGCGGGGATCGATCGCAAGCGCGCCAGATGTCTCGCACTTCGACGTCTTGGCGAGCAAGACGCCTTGCTTTGCCTTGTGGTAGGACGACTGTAGGTCAATGCCTTGCAGAAGTGACCCTCCGAGCTCATCACTGTCCTGCAGGATGGGCATTTCGGCCTCGCCGTAGGGCGCGAAGCACACGTCGACGAGAGCGTTTCCGGGCAGGATCTTGGCGGCTCCAGTGGCGGAGGGATGGCGAATCTCGTGGACCATGCCCTCAGCACCGGCCAGCGGGGCGTCGCGGAACAGGTGACTTCCTCTTGGCCGACAGTTCGCATCAGAACTGGCTAATCAAGGCATGGTGTTGTGCCCAGCTGCTGAGCATCGAAGGATCGTATGGCGTCGTTCAGAACGGGAAGTGGCTGATTCAGAAGGTCTGTACTCAAGCGCCCCCCGTTCCTGCAACCATCCCTCTTTCTCTTTCTCTCTCCCTGAGCTCTGAGCTCTAACGCTGCTTTCCGGTGTTGCATGCAGTCCACGCATCCTTGGAAAGAGGGACGGGAGCTCTTCGGTCCGAACGTCACAATCGCCGTCGATCGAGCGACGAACTCCTTCACGATTGATGGTACGTTCTAAAGTTCTGGATGGTGCAATCCTCGGCGGGCTGGTCAGCACGAGTGCTGAACGGCCCCTTCCTTTTCTCGCCGTCGACCATTCCTCCGCAGGGCACGTCTGGATGATCTTTGAGTGCAACTTCTGCGACCGTGATCTGGGCCAGCTGTTTGGACGGTCAGATCTGACCGTATGCTCGGGGATGGAGTCGAGGCCGAAGTCGAGGCCGAAGTCATCAACGATGAGATCCAGACTATAAACAGCTTTTCTTCGTAGAATCACGCGAGCCGCAGTGGCCTGTCGTCTTCATCCAGAGTCCCTTCGCCGCTTGCTCAGACCGTCGATCCCCGCCGCACTCTCAAATATCTTCATCATATACACAAGGGTCGCCCCGCTTCAGTAGAACTCGGAAGCCTGGTTAGCTCAGTCGGAAGAGCGTAAGTCTCATACACACAGATACAGCTGTATCACATCCTCCGGGATGCTAAGTCAGCTTAAGGTCGTCGGTTCGAGCCCGACACTAGGCATGGGTTCTGTCCCTCTTTTTTTTTTCCAGTCGCCATATGCCTCTCTTAATTTCATTCTTGCTGCAAGCTTGAAAGCTTGAAAGAATTTTGGCGCCTTTTTTTCGCTGTCTCCCATGCTGACTGGGTCTCGAGTGCGTCTGCTCCTTCTGGCTACCCTGTCGCGAGGCGCGGCGCCCATGAAGCGCAGTTTTCAGATGATGCAGGCCGCGCAGAGCGCTTCGACGGCGGCCAAAAGCCGGATCGTGGTCATCACAGGACCAACGGGCGTCGGGAAATCCAGCCTGGGCCTCCACCTGTGTGAAAGCCTTGGCGGCGAGCTCGTGAGTGCGGATTCCGTGCAGATCTATCGCGGAATGGACGTTGGATCCAACAAAGCCAGGTGAGAAACTGCGGGAAACCCCAGACAGGTGCAGCCGCTTGACAAGGAGGCTGCGCAGCAAGGAGGAGCAGGATCGCGTGCGGCATCACTGCCTGGACATTCGCAACGTGGACGAAGATTCGGATGCTGCAGTGTTCTACAAGGCGGCCTTTGAGGCCATTGACGACATTATAGAAAGGGGGAAGCTGCCCGTCGTCGTGGGCGGCACGATGATGTACCTGGATTGGTGAGAGGAGACCACATCTGGATGAATGCCGTGCTGCAGCTCGGTAGCCCGTGGCTTGCTAAGAAGCTGCATCATAGGCTCGTTGGTGGGCAGCCAGATGCGCCAGAGAGCGACCGGGAGGTTCGTAAGCAGGTTGCCGAGCGACTGCGGCCGTTGGAAGAGGACGGGAACTGGGAAGCGGCCCTGGCGCTCCTCGCCGATACGCATCCAGAGAGGTGATCAGCAAGCTGTCGCGGTCATCCACAGTCTTGGCAATCCCTCATCATCCGTTGCGATTGCTTAAAAAGGGCGTCAAAGATGACGCGCAACGACTGGTATCGCTTGTCGCGGACCTTAGAGACGGTCGAAGTGGCACAGAAGCAGCGCGAGAGCGCGACGTGCGCACAGCAGGAGGAAGAAGGACGGCAAAGAGCGGCGGATCAGCTCTTTACTGGGGAAAGAGACACAAGCCGACAGGACCGGCTCGACATACGCTGCTTCTTCCTCGCGGGCCCCCGAAAGCCGCTGGGCTACCGGATTGAGGAGAGGTAGGTCGTGAGGATTGCCTTTTCTCGTTGGCTGCAGAGACATCTTAAGCGAGTGGCGTCTTTGTCTCCCCCCGCCCCGTTCGCTTGGCTTTCCCTGATGTGTTGCAGATGCCTCGACATGCTTCGAGCTGGACTGCTGGAGGAGGTCACGGAGCTGCTTCTTCACCCACAATCCCCGCTTCGACCGGAGTCCACGCAAGGCAAGGCCATCGGATACCGCCAGGTGCGCTCATATCATATACGCGTCTGAGTTCACGTGAGAAGGCGAGCTCATCGAGACAGATTTCCTGCCCCGTCACAGGTGATCGACTACCTGACCCAACCGGGCTTCCCGGTGGAGGAAGCCGAGTTCGACCGTGCCAGGAAGGAGTTTCGGGAGTTTCTCCACACGTTTGGAACGGCCACCCGTCGGTAAGCTGTGCCCAGCCCAGCCCAACCCAGCCTAGCGGAAATTGCCCAAAAATGGTGTTGTTGACCGTGACGTCCATCTGCTGCCATGCTTCGACAGCTATGCCCAGAAGCAAGTCAAGTGGTTCCGGAGCCAAGAAGAGTATGCCTGGATGTGGCGAGACTTGAGTCCAAACACCCCGTATGAGTCGACAACGCCACGCGGTGCTGACGACGCCGTGCCGTTCACTACTTCGATTCGGGAGGAAGTCGCCTCGCTAGTCCAATGCTCGCGCTCGCGCTTCGAGGACGAGCTGCGGAGTGACAGGCAGCGGGCCATTCGGGAGGCGTCGAAGAAGGATGCCAAGGCCAATAGAACCTATCAAGCGAACCTCGGATTCCAGTGTGGCGAAGACTGCGAACTTCGCCTCGTGCGCCGCGCAATCGCGTGCGCGAGGCGTTTGATGGATGCGGAGTACCGACGACCCCTTCCGGCGCTGGCGAGCAAGGAGGCGAACCCTCGACGATAGAATTCTGCAACTGTTTTTAATATATTTGCTACCGCTATTCCATAATATTTTTCCGTAAATATTTGAAATTTGATTTCACCACCAGCCAATCACACGCTTTTGAGCATATCCTGGTGCCAGGAGGAGATCGCTGTTTCGCGCGCAGTCTCCTTGCGATGTGGCGTCGAACGCCGCGACGCTAAGCTGACGAAAGGCTGCAAACAATGGGCGCTCGAGAGAGCGTCTCGGACGACGAGCCGCACGTGGAGTCGAGTTCTCTGGGGAGCTCGCTCGGCGCGCCGAACAAGGCGAAAGGTGGAACTCCATCGAAGAGGGGACCTCCGCGCAAGAGAGGGCCAAAGCCGGGAGATGACTACGATCGGCCGCAGCGTCGAAGTGCCGCTCTCGCCGCGGAAGAGGAAGATCTGGAGCGGCTGCTGCGGCAACGAGAGGCTGCGAAGTTGAAAGAAGTACTTCCGTCGAAGGTGTCAAAAACGGCGGTGAGTGAAGAACGACAGCGTCGCAGGAATCTGATGCGTCCTGCTCAGCCTATCCTCTCTGCGATTGGCTCCTTGCTTCTTTTCGTTCCGGAATAGATTGACGACTTCGGAGAGGAGCTGCAGAGCAAGGGCGAAGGTGACGACGACAGCGCAAGTAATCGCTCCAGCATGGATCGCTACGAGCCATTTCGGAGCGGAAAGATACTGCAAGTGCCGACGAAAGGGGCAACGAAGAGTGCATACCGTCGCAGGCGTAGTAGCGGTCGCTCGTCAAGGTTTGGAGGAGATGGCGAAGGCGAAGGCGAAGGCGAAGGCGAAGGCGACGGCGACGGCGACGGCGCCGGTGCCAAGGAGGCGGTGTCGGAAGTCACGGCTTTCCTGGGCAAGCTTTCGTCTCTCTCGCCGGGGCAGGCCGAGCAATTGGCTCAAGAGTTCGGGATCGAGCGCCGCCCGGGAGACAACGTGAGCGCTCGGCTTGTTCGCTTCTACCAGAGACTCAACGAAGATGTCCCTGATGAGCTGCGCATGAAGCGCAGATTCGTGGCAAGGGTTGTTGACATGGATCAAGTCAGGTGCGACTCGCGAGCATGCGCGCAAGCTTCTCGGCGGCGGCTTTGTATTGTAAGCGTCTCACCTGCGTCTCACATGCTGCTTGTGCAGCGAGAGCCAGCGTGAGGATTCCGCGTTTGGGTTCCGGCAAGGAGCAGGGGAACTCCTCTTCAAAGCGGCAAGCTCCCCAGACTCTCCCGACAGCCAGGCGATGGTGGCGCAAATCCTCGAGCAGAATCCTGAGCTGTGGCGCTTCTTCCGTGGAGAGACCACCCTCCCGGCGGGTGCCTTCGACGCGGATGCGATTCGTGGCTACACTCCGTTGCATGCGGCGGTGCTGGAGCAGAATCGCTTCCTTGCCGATCAGCTTCTCGAGGCCGGCGCCGACCCCGACTACGACCCTCTGGGCCTGAACGTGACGCCTCTGATGGCTCTTCTTGCCGATCCGAAGCGCTCTCCGTCCACTCACGACATGGCGTCGCGGTTGCTCGAGGCCGGGGCCGATGCTAGCCTCAGGCAGCTGCCGTACGGAACCGCGACAACGTCCATCTTCCATACCGCCGTCTCCTTGCCGAAATCTGATCGAGTGCGCTCCGTCTTCATCGATCATTTTGAGATGACTGACATCGCGAAAGCGTGCGAAGACGATCCGGACGCCGTGGAGAAGGTGGGGCACCCTCGAAATCAACAGTGCTTCTATCGCGCTCCAAGCTGCTCAAGACGCTCGTCTGCAGCACTTCCTGCGGCGCTTCGCAGGTAGCGGGAAGATGGCGGCTGCCATGCGGAGTGGGGACCTGGAGAGCATTCGCTCGGTCTTGAATCGTGGTGTCGACCCGAATCATCACGGGAAGGACGGGAAGAGCTGGCTGTTCCAAGCAGTCGCAAAGGTGAGGCCGGCCGCTCGGATTCGCCATGCGCCGGTGCTCCACTCCGCAGCCGATTGAGAGCTTCAACTCACGTGGCATTCTCCGATCAGCTCAATCTGGAGGTCATTCGCCTGCTGATCCAAGTCGGAGCCGACGTGAGTCACCGATCCAGCCAAGGGACCACGCCCATCTTTGAGTTGGTCGACGCGATTGGCCGCAAGGAGAGCCAACCTCTGTACGACACCGCACAGAAAGTTTTGTGGGAACTGCTGAAGAATGGCGCCCGAGTGGACGAGTTTGCGCATGGGCCCCGGCAAACGCCGCTGGGGATGGCAGTGGTTGCGAGCAGCGCCCTCTCGATTCGGTTGTTCCTCGAGCATGGCGCCAATCCTTTCATCCACGTCACCTCGCCCAAGCCAGGTAGCGGTTCTGTGATCTGGAAGATCTCAACACGCACGCCAAGACTAAAAGGGCTTGAGCAGGGAAGAGCATCTTCATGCATGCGGACGAGGAGGCGCGTGCCGTGATTGTCGATCACTTTGGGGTGAGCGAGGACAGCATCGCCACTGCGAGCCAGGACGAGATTGAGCAGGTACGAGGGATGTGCACTTGCTTGAGCGGGACCTTGGCCTCTCGCCTTGACAGCGCCTTTTGCTTCTTAGAGGCTCATGGGGCGAATGCCCGAGACCTCTGCGTGGGATACCTATCTCGATCTGGAGCTGGTGGACTTCCGCGAAGAAGGCGTCCTGACCCTGCGCGCATGGGAGTCCCGCATGGAGCAGTGGCTGCTGATTCACATCCTTCACCTGTGCATCCTTCCGGTGCCCGTTGAAGACTTTCAAGACTGTGGGGATAATCCCTGCGTCTGCCGCGAGCTGCAGACGCTCCTTCACATTCCCATCGGGCCCGTAGCCTACGAAATCGCGGAGAGGCTCGGTTGGGCGGAGATCAAGTCCCCATACTCGGTTGTGTCTGTTTTCGAAAGGAGCTTCGTCCCAGGCGGAATCTCACTTCGCGGCTTCGGGACGCGGGACCTGCTCGCACCGGAAAGCGCCGTGTCGGAGGAAAAATGCAGAGTGCTCTTCTTGCAGCTCGTCCTCGCGTGCGAGGACATGAATGACGGGACACGCGTCTCAGAGTATCTCAGCCTAGGTAGCATCTTCGTGTCCGAAGACTGCAGCCAGCTGTGCGTCAGCCCGATGAAGATGCTGCTTCGAGACCCGCAGATGCTCCCGAGTGGGGCCGAAGAGGGCCGTGAGCTGTCGAGTCATGTCTGGTCGGCAGCTGTGGCCTTGCTTGCGATGCACGGCGCCGTTGATGTGTTTGCGGAGCCTGTCTTTACACACAAGCAAGGCATCATCCACACGCAAATGCCGAACGACGCTGCATGGCTGGTTGCGCAATGCAGTCGACGGGGGAGGCTTCCCCTCGGCGCGGTGGAGGCCGCGCTTCTGGAGAGGATGTTTGACCCGGAACCCCAGCAGAGAATCACCTTCGAAGACGTTCTGAAGCATCCGTGGCTGACGGACACGCCGATTCCCAAGTCTGCCATCATCCTGGCATTGCGGGCGGCCCGCAGAGAGCAGAGCTTGCCGCTGCGCAGCACGCGTTTCAACATCGTGGGCCAGGCGCGTGCCGGGAAGACCTCCTTCCTGAAGGCCATGAAGGGAGAGCGGTTCGATCCGAATCAAGCGAGCACTCGAGCAGGCGACACGACAGATGTCAAGACGGTCCTGGAAGCTGACATTGGCGCCGACGTCTCGACAGCGCTTGTCAAGGGATGCAAGTGGGTGGAGATCGACGGCGTCAAGGACGAGAACTACGAGATGGCCCTGCGCCAGGACGCGGCGCGTCGATTTGGGCAGCAGAAGGCGAAGAAACGGGCTCCTCCTCAGTCGGCGCCACCGGAGGCGTATGGACTTGAGGAAATGAAGACGCCGGACTCAGACGCTGCCGGAGACCGCAAGGAGCCGTCTTCGAGCGACGAAGCAGAAGCCAAAGGCGCGGCGAGCAGTGCAGCATCTGACTTCAAGTCGCCCGATACCGAGGCCAAGGCAGTCGAGCACAGCCTCGAGGCCAAGAGCAGTGATGCCGAGGCTGCCGCCGCTTCGACGAGCCCCGAGGAGGAGAAGGCGGAGCAGATCGACGATTGGGAGATGAAGGGCGAAGTCGCCCTCGGAGAGGACGACCATCTCACTCTCGCTGTGTTCGACTTCGGTGGCCAGCGCATCTTCCAGTGCATGCAGAATCTGTTCCTGTCCAGGTTTGGCGTCTACGCGGTCGTCTTCAACCTGGAAGACTTTCTTCAGCAAACTCCACCAGCGCTGGACGACTTAGACTACTGGCTTCGCGCCCTGAAGCTGTATGCTCCGAGCTGCTCGGTCTTAATCATCGGCACGCACAAGGATACGATTCTCTCCGAGCTTTACGCGAAGCGTGAGGCCGCTTGCGCCACGGAGGAAGCTGGGCTGAGAGCTCTTGAGGACTTCAACAGCTTCTGCGAGGTCATCTCCACCCGCATTCAGAGCACGTTTGGCAGCTCACTGCTGCAGAATGCAGTTCCATATGAGGAAGCCAATGCAGACTCCCCTCTGCTCTTCCACCCGCTATCGTGCAAGAACGTGGACGACAGCGGCGAGATCCACGAGGATCCCATCCTGGCCGTACTGCGGCAGAAAGTAAAGCGCCTTGCGGTCAGCGAAGTTATCCGCGACCCCGTCACCAAGGACGTCCTTCCCTTTGTGGATCAGAGGCTGCCGGTCAGCTGGCTCATGGTGGCCGACAGTCTCTCGAATCTGAGCAAGGAAACGAAGATCGTCTCTGTTCTGAACGGCACGGGAACATCCGCGATGCGAGAGCCTACCGTGGAGTCGCTCGCCGAGCGTCATGGAGTCATCTCTGCGGCAGACGGACCGAGTGTGCGCTTGGAGAAGCTGAAGCTGATGCTGAAGCGGCTGCATGAGATTGCGCGACTCTTCTACTACGAAGAGGGTCCGGCAGACCTGCAGGAGAGGATCCTCCTGGAGCCCCAGTGGCTGCTGGATTCGTTCTCCCGCGTCTGCCGAAATTTCGATCTCCACCCGCTCATCCTGGATTCACAGGCGGAGAAGAACGAGCCACAGGCCTGGGAGGATCTGGTCGAGCGGGGCGTCCTGAGCAGGAAGCTGCTGCCCTATCTGTGGGGCGACAGCAGGCTGAGGTTCTTCGACTACCTGCTGGCCTTCCTGAAGGCTCAGGCGCTTCTGGTGGC